>CM057814.1:133622005-133866032 GCA_030067965.1 Latrodectus elegans
AGTTTATGTCAAAAACTTGGATTATATTTGTATATTATTATGGATTGTCATATTGGCCAATTTTAAGAATATTTGAAAGTTCCGATTGTTGATACCAAATGAGTAGTATTTCTAAAAGGGTGATAGACAGTAATTTTAGTAATAAAAATACACACACACACTTTATATAATAATTTATGTAAATATGTATATATATATATATCATACTGTCTCATATATACATGAATGTCTTCTTGTAATGTTTGGTACAATATTAATTGTGCTAACATTTGGAATTATGAAGTTACTTTTTAATTTTTTAAATAATCTATTTACAAAAATTAGAAAGCACATATTTAAATCAATGGTGTTATCCTTTCTAAAGTAATATTTCTTTCTTTTTATATAATTCAGGGCTATACAGATTCCAGTAAAAATGTGAATATAACGTTTAAAAATTACAATTTGGATGAAATGAAAATATTTATTAGCTTTGTTCAAAAGTTTTTGGACAGTGAAATAAAATCGTTTGTATGAATCACTGATATATAAATTCAATGAGGTGTGAAAACTCTTTCCTATGTGTTTTCTTTAGGCAGTAGATTGGATTTGGTTAGTTTGGCTTAATGGTGATTTCTTGCACATGAAGGATAATTAACACTTAAGTGTATAGGAAAACATGTACAACAAAAACACCATTAGTTTATTTGCAACTGTTTTTAAAATAAATAATTCTACTGTGAGGAATGGGGATTCTTCGTTTAAAATTTTTTCTACTCTTTTACACACTAACATATTGATGACAATTGAAAAGGAGAATAGAAGAATTACATCTTTCCTAATTGAAACGGAAAGAGTTTCAAATCAGATTATTTCAGTGTTTAAGCTATTTGCATCATCGCATTAGTAATTTTACAGATTTTTAACATGATATTAATTGTGGTTTAAATTAAGTAACAATATTGTTAAAATTTTGATGTTAACGAAGTTTTTAAATCAGAGACCAACATGCTGCTAAAAGTTTCATTCTAATATATGCTGCCCTTCTCAATTCAATTCCAAACAAAACAGAATAAAAATTATTTTATATTAGTAATCTATAAAAAGTATTAAAATTTTGTCAAATTTTACACTCAATCAAACATTTTTAATGTATTCCTCACAAAAACAGATCCAAGTATATAATAATAAGTAACCAAATTTTTATAAATATCTTCTGCCTGAAACAAAGTAGCATTGTTATTAAATTGTAGCTTGTAAATGGGGTCCTGCTGCATATTCATAGCTCTATTTCTGAAAAGGCACACTATTTAATTCTGAAAAGCATTATAAATTTATTTACTTATGCACTTTATCGTTTATTTGATTTTGCATAAAATGTCTTTTTATATGTGCATCGTTTGATCTGAAATAAAATATCTTTAATTCTGGATAAAATTTACTTTTATAAAATGATATTAAATAGTCTTTCAAACGTAGATTCAATTGTTTTGAAAAATCTCTGATATTTTGTGATCAGAAGAAATAAATTATATCACATTCTAAATACAGATCTAACCCCAAATATTTTATAGTTTTGCTTTTGAGAAAATCACTCAACTAAATTTATATTACTTTATTATAACAAATTAAGTTATTCTTCCTTATCAGGCTCCAATATTTTAAACTTTGATGAAAAAAACTTTTTTTAAATAATAGTGTAATAAATAACACTATGTGAGTAATCTTTCACCACAACAACATTTCGGAGCTTAAATTAAAAAAACTAAAATTATTGTTGAATAATTAAAGATTTTACATGCTTTCACATTTATTAAAGTAACAATTTTATTACATTTTAGTTCCACTGAATATTTTAGGGAACCAATTATTCATATTGTAGCCTTTCTGCTTTGTGTATTATATTCTACATCATATATATATGAACTTCAAACATATATTTATAATTTTTTCATAATCCTATACAATTTAAATGAAGTTACATACCAAATTTAAAGTTATAAATGTCTTATTTTGTGTACAAAAATAAATCAAACAATGATTATATATCTTGTATGAATAAACACAGAAAATCATAACACTAAAGTTTTTCATTTAATACAAATTTTCAAAAACAAAATTTATAGACAGATTAAGTGATTTTAAATTGTTGAACATTAAAGTTGTATTTATAATAAAATTAAAAAATTAATAAACTCAAAATAGAAACAATTTTAAAGTTATATTTTTTTCTCCTTTATGATTTAAAATTAATGCTAATGCTGATTTTGATGGAAAACCTTGTCTCATGTCATCAATTACAAAACAATAAATCTGAATTCATATCCATAGCTGTTAAACCATGTGTTCCATCAACACATATACAATAAGAAAATGAAAATTTATGATATATGTTTTTTGAGCATCATTAATAAACATTAACACAAAGCCTTCTTCTTTTTTTTAATGTTTTTATATATTCATCAGTTCCTGAGGTTTTGTAAAATAAGATTTTAAAATGGCTTCCAGCGCCATCTAGCCCAGTTGTTTGGATGCAGATCATTTACAAAGAAAAAATAGTTCCTAACTCAATCTGGGGGAGATTTTAAGACTGGGCAAATGAGTAGACGCATTTAACTGCAATAGGGTAAAGTGGATAATATACCCCTCCCGCATCCTAATTTCCATCAGCATGTTACCATACAGATTTTCTTCGCATATGTGGCCAATTTGTCTGGAATACTGTTTGTCCCTGTCAACTGCACTCATTACAGCCTCAAGAGTTATTCGCTTCCAGGAACGATGTCTGTAAATCTCATGGGTGAGAAAAAGTAGGGCTGCCTCAAATGCTTTTTGGAAATTTGACACCGGAAATATCCGAGTCAAATATGTGAGCTTTTAGTCAAGCAATGAGACAGAAAAGCTCTGCTCTAGGAATCATGCTAGAAATATAATTCGATTTACTGTTTGAGAAAAGTATACAGATGCATAAAAAAATTTATTAACACAATTTTAAGAGATTATTATTCATTAAATGATCAAAACTTAATATCAATATTCAAATCAAAATAAAAGTATAAAATATACTTATTTTATTTTATTTATTTTTGATAAGAAATTTCCATTCTGCTTGATGTCAACAGATTTGATTCTTTTTAATGGGCATTATGAGAAGCAACAGTTGCTCTTCTCTCTAAGTATTTGTATAAATATTTTCAAACAGACAAAAATGTCAGAATTTCTTATCTCTTAAAAAAAGAAAATAAAGGTAGTTTATATTACGCTTATAATTTCTATCAATGATTTCTGTAAGTGATAGAAAGTCTTCCTCTCTATTTGCATAGATCAGGCATCTCGACATTGTTTCTTGATATATTCTAAGTAAACTTTAAAAAAGCAATATAACCTATTACATAATCCGCAATTTTTAGTGCACATATGGCGATATCATCATTTGTATCTGAAGAAGTGAATTCACTTGTAAGAAAAATAGAACCTTTAATTTAAGAATTAAATAATCTTCACTTTGGGAATAAGCAAATTATTTGTGAAAATTTGTGTGTGAGAAGACTCAACAAATTAAAATGGAATGTGTTTCTCTAAATAAATCATAAACATTACAATACTCAAAATATTTCACTCCTCGAAATGTCATGTAAAATAGATTAGAGTCTCACTTCCCGATCTAAATTCATGTCTATACCATTTTCAAATTTCTTAAATTCTTCTACATCTATAAATAAAATATCAGAACCAGGTATCAATATCAGAGCTCCAGGCTTGCAGCCAAATTTATGAACATCATCTTTAAATATTGTTTTTATAATGATTCTTTAAATGTATTTATTCTCATTTTAACTAGTTAAAATCATAAATTTTGAAGATAATGACCTTATAGTGTTCATTTAAAGTATCAAACGACAATTTAGCTATATAATTTTCTCATATTCAGGTATATAAGTAAATAAATTATTCTTCTCCATCACCCTCAAATTTATATTTTCTTATTAAGCATTTATATAGATTACTGATTTTTAATTTTGTGCTTTCATTTAAAATGTTTTCTTCGTTGATTCTATTTTCTTAATCGTTTTCACACTGAACTAAGTATTTTTAGAGGATTCATTTCTTCAGCACATAATAATTTACTTTTTATAATTTTGACAGTATTTATCAAATATATTTAAACTTGAAATATGAAAATGCAACTCCGATTTTATATATATATATATATATTTCTTATATATATATAAATAAATAAATATATATATATATATATATATATTGTTACAAATTTATAAATAATTATTGTATATGTCTTAAAATATCTCAGACAGATCGGAAATGCTCACATTTTGGGCAAAATGCGGTATTTAGACGTGTTATATGTTAAAGCAGGGTTTTCTAAGGGATTTGGTAACTTGGCGATGTACTTGGCGAAAATACTTGGCAAGTTTGCGACGTGTTGGCGACTTGGCGAGATTTTTGTCCACTTGGCGAGAAATGGATATTTCTGGAAACATCCATCACCTAAGCTCTAGGATAATGTTAGATAGCCTAGAAGCTTCCAGAACCTTGGCGAAATTAGTAGATTTCCCCGTCAAGTCAGGTATAAATACCGCAGCCCGACATAGTTAATTAGAGTTTTGTTTGCCACAGTTGGTTTTGTGAAGACGATTAGTCGTGACTGCTAGTTTAGAGAAGCTGCCTTCTCTGCCTGTGATTGGTATTTGAGACCTGTGATTGGAAGCTGTTGCTTATCTGACGACTTGTATCTGTATAATTTTGATTATTACAGGCTGGTATTTCCCAGTGGAATTTCTGCGAATAAAAGTCTTGTGTTCATCAGTAGTTGCTTTCTTCAACTCTCAATCCATACGAACCCCGAAGCTCAGTACAACTGGTGTTAGAAATGGGGTGGAAGAGTTGATCTGGCGTGTCACAGGGAAAATGGATATGGATTTAATGAAAAGTCTTCTCGAAAAATTAACGGAGCAGATGGCTGAGATGAAATCTGGACAAGAAGAGATGAAAGCTGGACAAATAGAGATGAAAGCTAGACAAGAAGAGATAAAAAGCTGGACAAGAAGAGATGAAAGCTAGACAAGAAGAGATAAAAGCTGGACAGAAGAGATTAAAACCGAGATGACGAAAGAGATAAAATCTGGACAGGAGGAGCTTAAAAGGAACTTAAGAAGGACATTGTAAGTGTTAAAGAAGAATTCGTCCAACATTATTCTGGAAGATGAATGCAACGGAAGTTGGAAGTAACTTGGTTAAACTAAGGTTTTGGAGATCGAAGAAAACGTTGAAGAACATTAGACAATATGATTAAGGAGATTGAAAGCTTGAAGAAACAGATGTCAAACAGACATGAGGAACCCAATGTGGCAGTTATGCCTTCTCTGGCCACGATTAAACTCTTAACATTCGATGGAAAATCATCATGGCAGGTATAAGACCCAGTTTATGATAGTAGCGGAAGCTAATGGATGGAATCCCTGGGCCCAAGCTTTTCACCTGGCGGTATCTTTTTTAAGATGAGACGCGGGCCGATATCCTCGCGAGAGACGCTTGGGAAGAGCGGAAGGCACGATTTCCAAGCCCTCTATCCTGTGCAATTCTTGAGCTGCGGTTTGGAGAAAAGTGCAATAAGGGAATATGGCAGATTTCAGTTAAAATCCGTCGCTATCAGAAAGCGGGTGAACGGCTGCAAGAATTGGCGGCCGATATTCAGCGACTTTCCCATTTATCAATTTTCTTTGGACTGCCCAGCTGCTGAGACATGTCAAGATTTGGCTCTCCATCACTTCATTGATAGTGTCCGGGATCCGGAGATACAGAAAAGTACTTAGACTCGCCGATTTCAAAGATGATCGGATCTGCTCTAGTGTACGCACAAGATAGTGCTCCCCAGCAGGCCACGCGTAAAGACTCTGGTGAATATTCAATCAGAGCCGTCTCTGCTACTGATACAGACTATGATCTAAGAAAAAGAAATTGAAGATCTGCAGCAAAATTCCGCAGCTTAGAACTGAGTAAAGGTGCGGTAGAAATACGAAAATTCAGTGTTGACTATAGCGGTGCAGTCGGACATCATCTCTTAGAGACCTGCCCGAAACTGGCATAAGCATGGTGGAAAATGATCTTCCACCACAGCAGGGAAACTAATATGTGGCCATTTTCGCGGGGCGGAGATGTCCAGAGAGTCAGAAGCCCGATTTTAAATTGTTTCACATTTCTTCCGTAAGTGGTGGAGACAACGGACTTTTTCTTGGGTTATGGGACATGTCAACGAAGTTCCCTGCAGAATGATAATCGATACTGGAGCCAACGTAACCATCATTAGACAGATCTGGCTGGCAAACTTGGTGAGAAACTCCAT
The DNA here is from genome assembly GCA_030067965.1 of Latrodectus elegans. Taxonomy (NCBI): domain Eukaryota; kingdom Metazoa; phylum Arthropoda; class Arachnida; order Araneae; family Theridiidae; genus Latrodectus; species Latrodectus elegans. The sequence goes on from CM057814.1 coordinate 133,628,349, forward strand.
CTTGACGCTGTCCTGCATTACTCCTCCAAACTGTGATTATGATACGATTAAAGTGGCATGGAAAATTCAATCTAAGCATTGCATTTGGTAATGCTGTGTACCATCATATGGCATATGTCGCTGATATATAAATGACGAATTTATTCTCAATTTGGATTTCTTCAAAGAAAACCATTTCAAGTTATTAGATTTTTAGAGATAATAATAAACTACACTTCGTGTTCTGAAGACAGCGATTTTAAGACGAAATATTCAGATATTAAAACAGTCCATCATATAACTGCAAAGAGGTGAACAACATTACCGCCAAGAACTGAGATGATAGTTTCCGGAGCTCTTTCCAGACGATAATAATTTTCACTATGGATTGAATTGAATATCCAGATTCTGACAATAGCGTTAAAGGAATACTAGTGGCTTCTTCAATTGTCGACCTTTCACGGAATGTGTGCAATCCCGGTAAGAGTTGCTAATCTAAGCGATAAGGCAAAACTAATAAAAGAAGGATGAGAATGATGGCGACTTGTAATTTCTTGTAGTGACTTGTATTAACAGCACTGTCAAGCCACACTATTCTGGAGCCTCCTGACACTCTAATTCACATGAACTCCTTCAGAATGCCGAGTTAGATGATAAACAGAGGAATGCTGCAAGAAATCTATTATTAGAATTCGGAGATCTCTTTTCCAAGAACTCAGATGATGTTTGGTGAACAAAAATAACGCAGCACCGAATAGATAGAGGAAATCATTCACCCATTAAACAATATCCGAGAAGACTACCATTCGCTAAGCAGGAAGAGTGTGGATAATCTCTCTGATGGAATGCAACAGAATGACATTATTGAGCCATCAGAGAGTCCTTGGCTTCACCTATTGTTTTGGTTCGGAAGAAAGATGGTTCCACCCGATTCTGCGTTGACTATCGTCGATTAAACAACATCACTAAAAAAGATAATTACCCTCTTCCTAGGATTGAAGATACACTTGATGCTTTATCCGGAAATCAATGGTTTTCGACTTTGGATCTCAAGAGTGGTTACTGGCAAGTAGAGATACATCCTGAGGATCGGGAAAAGACTGCGTTCACCACAGGGCAAGGACTTTGGCATTTCAAGGTTATGCCATTTGGGCTTTGCAATGCACCTGCAACATTTGAACGCCCGATGGAGACAGTATTACGAGGACATTCCTACGAAGCCTGCATAGTATATTTGGATGATATCATCATTGTAGGGCGCACATTCGAAGACCATCTAAGAAACATCCGAAAGGTGCTGGAAAAATTAAAAATGGCCAACCTGTAGCTGAATCTTTTCAAATGTAATTTATTTCGACTTGAAGTAAGCTATCTGGGACACATTATCTCTGTTGAAGGTGTAAGAACAGATCCTGAAAATATATCTGCAGTTAAGGACTGGAGTCGTCCAGAAGATGTCCCCCAATTAAGAAGTTTTCTTGGTCTATGCACGTATTACAGGAAATTTGTTTTAAGGGTTTTTCAAGTATTGCAAGACCCCTTCACAAGTTGACAGAAGTTAAACAGAGATTTCTATGGACAGATGAATGTGAGAAAGGCGTTGACATCTTCGCCCGTTCTTGCATATCCCCAGCATGGAAAATTATTCATTTTAGACACAGATGCCAGCAACGAAAATATAGGAGCTGTTTTGTCGCAGGAGATCGATGATACAGTCGGTCGAAAAAATGTGTGGGCACCGGTACCCTTTCGAATTTTGTCCACATAGGAATATTTTTTTTTAAATGAAATAAATATATTTATTTAAATGTTTTATATAAAAAAAACATCATCTTAGCAAATCAATTGTAAGCGTTATGAGAAAAAAAAAGATTATCTATCATTATAAAACGTGTTGCTTGAGCAAAAAAAATAATTGTTATTTATCTGACAAAATTCGAATAATTTGGGTAAAAAAAAAAAAAAAAAAAAAATTATCTTTAAAATATTGTTTATGCCCAATTTAAAAAAAATGTCAAATAATAATGCCAGCTGGAAGAAGAAATTTCTTGTTGCTCGACAAGTTGTCGAATCCAATGGACAGAGAATAATTGAGACAAGTCTGGTGAAAGAAACAAATGGAAATTTTTAGCAATAAATGCTCTGAAGAGATCCGACTTTTTGTTAAATCCGATAAAAATCCAATTCTAATGTGTGGAAAACAATCTTGAACAATATATTTATATAAGGTGGCTTGTTTAAATTCTTCTCAGCATGAATCAGAATTGTAAGAGATCTTAATATATTTATATATAATAAAATAATACTCGTTTGGAGCAATTATTATTATTATTTAATTTCTTTGAAAACATGAGTTACTAATATTATTTCTTTCAGAAATGTTAAATACAATTTTTTTTATGTTGAAAAAAAATGATAAACATATTTGAAACAAAAAAAGATAGATACCAAAAAAAAAATATATATATATATATAAGTTGTTTATTTATTCTTATTATACATTATTTTTTTTTATACAATCTTGATTTTTTTTACTTGTGTAGTTTCCAAATGAATGTTAACTTCTGGTCTCATGCAACACTTCAAACGTTCAATTTCTTCCATTTTCGAATTCTCCAAACGTTTCATTTCTTTCATGTGTATTCTCTTCAAATGTTCAATTTCTTCGTTCGTCAATTTAACTAAACGTTTGATTTCTTCCTTTTTCGATTACACCAAACGAATGATTTCTTCATTTTTCGATTTTAATAAAAGATTGATTTCTTCGTTCTTCGATTGCATTTTCAACATGAAAGCTTGTGTGTTTTCTCGAAGTCTATTCAACGTTTTGTGATAAGCCAGACTCATTTTGAACCAATCACCCTCCTTGTTTAAATTTATCAACATATTTCCTTCATTTTCTAAATGGTATGTCGCAAATTCACTTTGTGTCGATTCTTCTTTGTCCAGTGGATACAATTCCAGCGGATAAGAAATGGTTTTATCCAGCGAACAAACGATGATGCACCGTTCATCACGTACGCTTTCAAACCTCGGTTTGGTTTCTCTTTCGCGATCCGCTGATTCAATGGATCAAATCTTGGGACGCAATTTCAAAAGCAAAATTCTTCAGTTTTTCCGTACCAAGTATTGTTCAAAAATCTTTTCGTTTCGAGTGGACCCACATCACAGGTTTTGGTCACGTGTTTCACATATTCATCTATTGCACCATTCACCAACAGTGACATCCACGCAGTAGCATGTGGAACCATTGGCACATTCAAATTGCTGGGATGACCGATTTTACAAACACGATCAACGAATGATGTTTTGCCCTGAGCACGAGCACAACTCAAATAGCGAATCGTGGACAAGAAATGAAATTTCGATTTGAATTTTTTCCTGTACCCTTTCTTTTGATTTTGGTCCTTGAATCCTTTGTTGAACTCGATACGTTGCCATCGATGTTCGAAATCTTTTGGACTGCACGTCACTACAATCATGTGTCTGCGGAACGAGTACATCGGAACGGAATTTTCTCTGTTTTCCGAATTGTAAGTGCACCAGTAAGGCAACACGTGCTCGTACGATGAAATCAGAGAAACAAAACTTTCCATGCTATCAGCTCGAACGACCATGGGATACCATCGATAATCATCTCTTTGGAAACGAATAAAGCGACAGATCCATTCGCATGCGTCTTTCAAAACCGTGTCCGCATGAAAACAAGTCGTGTTCAATAAATCCAACACGTCGTCTTTTGAGCAATGTTCTAAATGACTTCTCGACAATAATTCTTTACGTGATTCCACCATCAACCAGTTGGGAACGGTATCCGTATTCAAATCCACACACAATTTGTTCATGTATTCGTTCGTCTCGTAATGGTGGCTGGGATTCTGATAAAATGATTCGCATTCTTCGCAAATTTGTTCTTTTTTATCTTTTTCTTATTATGCACGATCTTGTTCAAATGAATGAAATTGTCAAGACATTTCTTTAAATGATCACCTTGCAATTTCTTTTTACCACAAGGCCAACTGTAACAATCGCAAAACGAACACGAAAGAGCTGGATTGTGATCAGGATCGAAACAATTTTGAAGGTGGTTCAAAAAATCCAAGATTTTCATTTGACTAAATCATTTTGGACAGTGAATCTCGTGTGCGTTTCGTTTCAATCGAGCTTTATACGCGTCGAAAGCCATCTTTCATTTTATTCCCGTCTCTTATAAACATCATCATCAAACAAAATTATTTTTTTTAAATTTAAAAAAAATAAAAATAAAAAAATAATTATATTAGAAAAGATATGAAAAAAAAATTCGAATCAAGGATTTCAACAATTCTAGACTTTTTTTTCTTCAGTTTTTACAAGAATAAAAAGCTTTTATTAGAAAATTAATTTGAAATCTTGTTCTTTCTTGCGTTCAAATGAATGTCTCAAGGCATTTTATTTTCTTTTAAACGATTTTACGACTGTAATCGTCGTGTTCGCACAATTCGAAAAAAAGTTGGATTCTTGATTCGACACAAAAAAAAAAAAAAAAAAAACATTTTGTGGGCACTTCAATTTAATCATCATGGGATAACTCTCGTCTTTTAAATATCATCTAGTTATATGATTTGGCCTTTAGTTTTACAGTCGTTTCTTTTAATTAAAGAATTAGATTAGAAAATTCGTACATTTTTCGTTATTATCGTACCAAGGATGATCAATCTTAGATTATTATTTTTTTTCCGTCTTTAATTTTACAAGAATTAAAAAACTCTTATCTGTAAATTTTATTATTCCGTCCGTTCAAACAAATGTCTCAAGGCATTTCTTTAAATGACCAGTTCAACTGTAATCGCGGAAAAAAACGAAAGATTTAGAAATATGACTTGATTTTCTTTAAAGAATCATCGTGTAGTTTCTTTTTTTACCAAATGTAATCGCAAAACGAACATGAAAGATTTGAATTTTAAACAAGATCCTTGATTATTTTCATTCGACTAAAATATATTTTGGACAGTCAATGCAAACTTGTCATGGGATTATATTCTCGTCGAGTCAAGATTTTTTGTCATTCAACATGTACAGACAAATTGCCCTTTAGTCTTACAGTCGTTTGTTTCATAAAACTCGTGAATGTTTCGTTATTTTCTTGAAAATCTCAAGGATTTTCAACATGATTATATCAACTAGACAAAAATAAAGTCCAGATATTTTATGAAAAAAAACTTATTTAATTTTCAGTTTTACAGTCATTTTAACAAGAATTTAAATCTTATATTAGAAAAATACTTGAAAATATTACATTTAACATGGAAAATCTTACATTTTGCACGAGGGTACGACAGAGGCTACGTTTCCTATTAAAAAGAGGGGTTACCCTTTTCCTTTTAATTTTTCATTTTCAGATAGAATAATTCTTTCGACGATTTCGAACTCGAGATTCTCGATCCAAGTGTCATCGTTAAACAATAAGGTCACGTGACGTCAATAATCATGTGACTTCAAGAGGGATCCAAAGCTTTGGTCGCCATTAAATAAAAAAGAGAAACAGGTCTGTCCCAGGACCCACCATGAAATAAAATCCTCCACCATTAAATAAAGGAGCTGTTCAAATGGCGACAGTTTTTTTTCCAACAGAATCGTGGCATTGGAATAAAGGAAATCTTGCCATAGCTGATCTTTCAAATGAAAAATTCGTTTATGGAATAAAGGAAATCTTGCAATAGTTGATGTTTCAAATGACAAATTCGTTCATGGAATAAAGGAAATCTTGCAATAGCTGATCTTTCAAACGGCAAATTTGTTCATGGCACTGGAATAAAGATGTCTTGTACCCAAAGAAAATCTTGCAATAGTATCTTTCAAATGACACTGGAGACCCCAAATGAATCTGGACTATCTTGTAAAACTTAATCTTACAAATGACTGGAATAAAAGTGTCTCGGTCAGAGGAAATCTTGTAGTTCGGATGAGATCAACTCATGAAATTGAATCTAGAAAAAATGTGGTTAGCAAATCACAAGATCAATCTACTGGTATAGATAAAATAGCAGATGATTGGAATAATGACGGACATTAGTTGTTCACAATTGCTAGAATCAAGTAAAGATAATCAAAACATAAAATTAAATAAAAAAATTAATAAATAAAAATAATTAAATAAAATAATATTTATTTATTATCAGATTTTTTTTCATTATTCTTTCCAATCATCATTTTTAACGTCTTCGAATTCACTGTGAGAAGATTCCACCACTATTGACACTGGTGTTGCCATAACCATTTCAGAAGACTTCTTGCTTTCAACAATTCTTCTTCGTTTGTTCGATTTCTTATTCTTTCCGGCTTCTTCTTGTTTCTTCCATTCGATCACGTCGTATAGATGTTCTCCGACAGTGTCGAGATAGATTATTTGGGCCTTGTGTATTTTTTCTTCTTGTCCAATGAACACGTCTCGAATTAACCGTTCCACTTGTTCTGGATTTTCACAACCACCGTTTCGATACATTTCTCTGACGGCTCGTACGTGTCTCTGTTTATAATCTTCGATTTTCCATCTCAGATTGTCAACGTATATTTTCGGATATGATCCACCAACCAAATTATCGATGGCAAACAGTTCATAAACCAACTTACAAGGATAATTAGCAAGATTTCCAGCAAGCATGAGCACATCAGCAGGTTTGGTAAAATCCTTGGCCAACATTCTTTCGATGAATTCATCGGGATGCGTTTTCTGAATTTCTTGTAACAGTTCATGAAGACTAGAATCAAAGAGACATGTTCCGTGTCTTATGGTGTTCAGCAAATCGAACCAAGACATGTGGAACGTGTCAGACGTCAATCGTTTGAAAATCCGCAAGACGATCGTTTCTTTGGTCAAGTGTGGATTGTTAGAAGCCAAGAGCTCAGAAGAAACAAGAGGAATGAGATCCATCGGAGAGAATCAAGTCCAAGAAAGACGATCCACTTGCTTTTATACTGAGTGTCTTTAATAATAAAATATAGAAAAAAAATATATTATTGTTTTTTATTTTATTTATTGTTATATTATATTTTTTAAACGTTTGAGAAAAAATATTCTTCATCTCAATAATTATAAAGAATTGAAATCTTCAATACTTTCCTATCAATGTGGTATGGCGTTTCGTCTTTCACATCAAAATATCTTTTCCCTCTTTCCATAGGACTTGAAGGACATTCGATTGTTGATATAAAGCAAGGCTCTTCTGAATCTTCTTCGACATTAATCATCGATGTTGGATTCTCAGCTTGAGTAACGATTTGTTTGTGAAATCTCGGGTGTTTGGTTTAAATGACCCTCATTCCATTCACTTGTTGAATTTTCCATTTTCAATTCTGTCGGACTCTTTTCGTAAATACGAAGAGATAAAAATTGTTCAAGCATAAAATGAAACAGTTTTGTATGACTAGTGGTTTCGTCACATGCGACGAGTAAAGGACAGTCTTGATTGTAGGATTTTCCGAAACTTGTAATGCTGCCGAAACCAACAACGTTTCCACAGGTTAATAAGTGTAACGGAATATTAGTTAACTTTTGTTGTCAACAGATGGCGCTATAAGCACATGTTAGATTTTATGTTTATTTTGTGATTGTTGAAAAAAGAATGTTTTTGTTCTTAGAATTTGTTCGATTGTAATACGTGCGTATAGTTTTGTTTGAAGGGATTAATATCCTATGATGTTTTATTCCATTCAATTTAGAGTTATAGAGGCTTTCAGCCTATTCCTTTCATGTAAATATTGTATAAACATTTATTAAAATATATAGAAAATTATACGAGCTTTTGCACCTTTAGTTATTGAAGTTGTTCTCAATGCTTAGTTTCGATTTTTAGTTCTTAGTAGAAAAGAGTCAAATTCATTCATTGGTGCATCGGCCGGGAAGTAACCCAATTTTGATAGCAAGATTAGTATAGAATAAAAATTTGTTTAGTAATTGTTAGAACCTTAATTGATTTAGTTCAAGGAACATTGGATAGCATTTATATGCGAAGACTGCAAAAGGTAAAGTTTTTTAATACTTTTGTTTATGATGGATTCCAAAGCTTTAAACAAAAACAGAGCTACACTTCGCAGTTCCATCACAAATATTGTTAAGAACGTCAACAAATTTATTGAAGATAAAAATTGTGACAAATTAGACGATTGTTTGGAACTGTTAAATTCTAAAGAAATCGAAATTAGGGATTTAGATGAGAAAATTCAAAATTTGATTAAAGATGATGATACTAAATTAGAATCAGATATTAAAACTTGTATAGAATACAGTGATAAAATAATAATAACGAAATCAAAAATCAAACGTTATTTCAAGAGCGTTGAAGCTCAAAATGTGAACTTAAATATTTCTAACGACTCACGTTTAGAAATCGGAGGTAAAAAAGAAAAGGAATTTGAAAATAATGTTAAATTGCCTAAAATGTCAATACAAAAATTTTATGGAGATTATAATGAATGGAGCAATTTTTGGAACTCATTTAAAATTACAATTCACGAAAATTCAACGCTTTCAAAGATAGAAAAGTTTAACTATTTTTATTAAATCTTATTTGGGAGGAAATGCTTTAAATTCTATCGATGGATTTTCGATTTCAGAATCCAATTATGATTCGGCTGTAGAAATTCTTACCAACAGATTCGGCCAAACCCATTTGATAATAAATACGCACATGTCAAACCTCTTGAATTTAAACCCTGTGCAAAGCTCGAGTGATGTAACAAAATTAAGAAAATTATATAACACAATAAATGTTCAAATTAGAAGTCTCTCCTCTCTCGATGTAAAGCCAGAATCTTATTCTAACATGTTAATTCCGGTTTTGATGAAAATCATTCCCAACGATATTGCTTTGGAGTTCCATCGTACTAACGGAGATAGTCCAACCTTTAGTTTAGACACTTTTCTTAAATTTTTACAGACTGAAATAGAATCCCGTGAAAAATCTCCTGTTTATCACTTTCTCAGAAATCAAAACCATAACTTCCGGAATCCAAGAACACTTATAACAAATATAATTCAAAGTATACGTGGAATTCTAATGTTAAACGAAAAGACTTTAACAAATATTCAAAACAAAAACCGTCGGTCAGCACACATGAATTTATAGCTACATTACCAAATCAAAAGTGCATTTTTTGTTCTCAAGAACACTTATCAGAAAACTGTGGAAAGTTTACAGCAAATGAAAAAAGAGACATTTTAAAACAAAACAATAGATGTTTTTTGTGCACGTCTTTGAAACATAAAATTGCATCTTGCCCCTATCGACAGACAAAAGCTTGCAGGATTTGTGGGGGAAAGCACTTTGAGGGGATTTGTTTTAAATCAAATGCGGCAGTCAAGAATTCGGAACCTGATAAATGTGAAGTTTCTTCTATTTCAGAAACTGAAACACAAGTTGAATCGCAAAATGGAAAAATTGTTTCCGCCGTTTCGCATGTTAACAATGTAATACTTTTGCAGACATGCATGATAAAAATTAAAGAGGGAAAAGAAAAAATGTTTGCCAGGCTCCTTCTTGATTCAGGATCCATGAGAAGTTTTGTCACTCGTGAATTAGCCAACAAATTAAATCTCGAAGTAATTAGGAAAGAAAAAACTGTTCACACCTTTGGGAACACCACCCCTCTTCAAAAAAATTATGACGTGGTTAAATTGAGTTTGGAACATAGTTCAGCTCTCTCCTGATCTTTGGCCGAAATTAGATCATACAGATACAATTGACGAAGCCAAACTTGAATATCGAAAAATATCCACTGATTTATATCAGCTTGAATGCACTATCGAAAATATTGATAACCTTTTTAACGTTTCAAAATATAGTGATTTAGAGAAACTGTTGAGGGTCACCGCTTGGATAAAACGCTTCGTTTCAAGATTGAGAAAGTGTAGCAGATTTGAGGGAACTCTAAAAACAGAAGAATTACTAGAAGTTGAAAATTTCTGGATTCGGTCTGAACAAAAAACATTTTTTGCCGAACAATATAAATCCATGGAAGAATGTAGATCGATTGACAAGAATTCCCCTCTGTACAATTTTGTCCCATATATTGATGAAATGGGAATCATGAGATTAGGAGGAAGATTAGAATTTTCTGACTTTACCCTAGATAATAAAAATCCAGTAATACTACCTAAAAATTCTAGATTGACCTATTTAGTTGTACGTAAACAACACGAGAAGATAATGCATGGAGGGACTGCTGCAACTTTGGCTAAGGTTAGATCTCGTTTCTGGGTCCCGAAAGGTCGTCAGTTAGTCAAAAAGACGATAAAAAGCTGTTTCATTTGCCAAAAATATTCAGCCAAACCTGCAAACCAGATGACAGCACCCTTACCTGAAGACAGAATCCTTGAATCACCCCCATTTTCTGTTTGTGGTGTTGGTTTTGCTGGACCAGTTTACGTAAAGAATTCAAAGGATACTCAAAAATCATACATCGCATTATTCACATGTGCAGTAACCCGAGCCTTACATCTGGAACTAGTTTCAAATATGTCGACAGATTCATTTTTACTTGCATTTCGCAGATTTTTGAGTAGAAGAGGAAACTGTAAAATCATCTATTCTGATAACGCTAAAACCTTCAAGAAGGCTAAAAAAGAAGTTGAGAATTTTTCTAGAATTTTAGAAGATGATGTGTTTAAGAATTTTATTGCCAAAGAAAGAACTCAGTGGAAGTTTATCATTGAACGAGCCGCATTTTGGGGAGGCTTTTACGAAAGACTAATGAGATCCGTCAAAAACTGTTACTAAACTGTACTGTAACTGGAGTTAGGAAAGTTATAGGAAAAGCGTTGTTAACCTTCGAGGAAATGTCTACTCTACTCGTCGAAGTAGAAACTGTTCTTAATTCACGACCTTTGAGCTACGTTTATAATGAGAATGATGAGCCACAACCCTTGACTCCCATGCATTTCCTGAACTTTGGACAAAGTAATCCTAAGTACCCTCTAACTTTCGCTGAAATTATCAATAACGAAACAACAAGAAAGACTCTCTTAAAAAGAAAGCGCTATCAGGAATTGCTGTTAAAACAGTTGTGGAGTAAATGGAAACAGCAATATTTGTTAGACCTTAAAACTGCTCACTCTTTAAAAAATCCTGATTTTCAGCCCAAACTAAAATTAGGTGATGTTGTGCTGATTCAAGGAGATAACAAAAACAAACTGTTATGGAAACTAGGCAGAATTATTAAAGCCGTTCCTGGACGTGACGGTAAAGTCCGATCCTACGAATTAAAAACCGGAAATGGGGAACTTTGAAAAGAACTGTACAACATTTATATCCTCTTGAACTATATTGAACTCTAACATTTCACATATTTATATTTTTTATTTTATTTAAATACTGAATTGAATAATTTAAATTTGTTTAATAACTTACTTTCTTAATATTTGTATTTATTTTGATAATAATTCTTTTTAATTTGTTAAATGCTTTCCTATTTGATTTTTAGATAAAATTTTTATGTTTCTTGTATACTCTAGATATTGAAAAGTATTGTTGATATTGATGTAATTTAATTCAAGTATTTACCTTATTATTATTTTTTTTGTATTGCATTTTTGAAAAATCTGATTGACAGCAATTTTGCTTCTTAGAAATGTGAATTTTTTGTTTATGAATTTATTTGAATAGATGAACTCCTGTCAGAGTTCAGGTGGGGAGTGTGTAACGGAATATTAGTTAACTTTTGTTGTCAACAGATGGCGCTATAATCACATGTTAGATTTTATGTTTATTTTGTGATTGTTGAAAAAAGAATGTTTTTGTTCTTAGAATTTATTCGATTGTAATACGTGCGTATAGTTTTGTTTGAAGGGATTAATATCCTATGATGTTTTATTCCATTCAATTTAGATTTATAGAGGCTTTCAGCCTATTCCTTTCATGTAAATATTGTATAAACATTTATTAAAATATATAGAAAATTATTCGAGCTTTTGCACCTTTAGTTATTGAAGTTGTTCTCAATGCTTAGTTTCGATTTTTAGTTCTTAGTAGAAAAGAGTCAAATTCTTTCATAAGTGGCCTATACGTTGAGCACATTCTATGTATTTGGATTTCATAACCATGTATCTTATACCTCTCGACAAATCAATCAGTCGACAATTGTGGATCTTTGTTGGATAATAATCGAAAGGAATCCCTGGAATATCAGAAACCTTTTTCTCCGGTCCTTATACTTGATAGCATATGGATTTTTATAATTCAGAATCCTAGCAAAATCATAAATCTCATGAACAAATTTCCGTCCGGTACAATAAAACAAGAGACGACAATTTGATCTTCAATGAATGGTTTTAAGTTGAAGCACATCTTGAGCTGTCCAAAGGAATAAATTCGTCTGCACACTTGGCAGGCAAGAGAGCGAATAACTCTAGAACGATACACGTCGTCTGCTTTTATACAATGACCTAAAATAAAGTTTAAAAAAAGAAATTAATACATGCATGTATCAAGAACTTTATTTATAACACGATATCAAATGAATCTTTTGATCTCAAATCATTGGACAATTTTTGGAAATTGTCCGAAATTTAACGCTCAAATACAAAAAAGCATTCAACATTCAATTTTGTGTGAAATTCAACGTGTGCACACGTTGTATCTGAACTTAATGAATTTTCAAATACGAAGAACATTCTAAAAAAAAATGCAATCGTCACAAGCACGCACAATTTGGAAATTGTTCCGAACATGGGGAAACCAAATTTGTAAAACATTCTAGAAAGAAAAAAAAAAAAACAATTCTCATTCTCACAAGCACCTACAAAAGCGTTCGAAATTCAACGTGTGCACGTTGAATCTGAATTTAATAAATTCTTTTCAATTTTGAAAAAAAAATTATCTAGAAAAAAAAGTAATTTTTTATCTAGCAAGCACCAATATCTAAGATATTCAATTTTGGGAAATTCAATTGTCCTAAATTCAACGCGTTGAATCTGAATTTTACAAATTTGAAAAAAAAAAAAACAATTTTTTTTAGAAAAGCAATTATGATGCACAGTGTGTCTTCCGAGTGTGTCTTCCAGCTTGTCCAGTATAAAAGGAACAGCTGAAACGGACGCATTTCATATTTTCTTCTCACAGCGAGCAGATTGTTTCTATATCTCGAAAATGACTTACAACTTGAACTTCATTGCAAGACTCAAGCTCGTTCGAAATGATGAAAATGAAACAGTTGCTGGAGAACTTGAGTTTATTAATACTTTCTATGGGAAAAAGATTTCCGTCTATTCTGGCTTGACACATTTTCAAATACCAACGACGAGTGATGACTGTCAACAATTTATAGTTCCGATCAAAGATATGGATACATTCTTGAAAAATGTATTGAATGAAAAATATCTCAAAGGAGAAGACGTATTTAATCCAAGCAATATCAGTGACGAGCCCTGGACAGTCAGCTACTCGCAAAATTATATGCCTTTTGTTTATTACTTTCCCAAGGCACAAATCGACGAAATGTTGAAGGATTGGTGAAAAATCCTTGAAAAAAGTTAACTCTTTTTCCTTTAGAAATGAAAGGGGTAAAAAGAACAATAAGATAAAATAAAAAATAAATCGCAGAGATCTCTGCGATTTATTTATTTATTTATTTTTTTTTTTTACGACACACAATAAACCAATTTTGGATGATTAATATCTGTCTTATATTCAAACAATCAAAATTTTGTCAATAATTTGAGACATAAATTCTTCTCGACGCTAAAAAATTATTACATGAAGGTTTTCTTCCGTTTCACAGATCCTCTAATTTTAACATTTATAATAATTCAAACATAAATTGTGAAACGTATCTATATTAAAGTTGAAAAACGTACGCTTTAAAGAAAAAAGAAAAAGAATTTCAAGCGTTTTTAAGATAACTAATCCATTTATTATAAAAGAATACATTGAACATATGTATTTAAATGCTTAAAAATTGTCTTAAATTTTTTTTTTTTTTACGACACAGAATGAATTAATTGATCATCTTATATTCTAACAATAAATATTTTTTGTCAATAATTTAAAAAAACTGTTACATAAAAATTCTTCTCGACGGTTAGAAATTATTAAATGAATATTTTCTTCCGTTTGACAGGTATTCTAATTTTAACGTTTATAATAATCTAAACATAAATTGTGAACGTTAAAGAGCTTTAAGAAAAAGAATTTCAAGCGACATAACTGATGCGTTTATTATTAAAGAATATATTGAACATGTGCATTAAAAACGTTACGTTTTCATGATTTTTTTTCAAGTAATGTCGTTTGGCACCACTTTTTATTCATGAAAGAGTTTATCGCTTCTCTCTTTATTATTTGAATCAAGAGAGAAGCGATCGCAATGAAAAACGATTTAAACATTAGATTCAGCAAGTGTCCGTGGATGAAGCGCGATTTACAAGGGGACGAACGTCTCTCAAGAACACAACCATTGCAGATAATCTCTTTCACATAATAATAAAGGCAAATAATTGGAAATATGTAGCAAAAAATAATACGAACGGTTTAAATGAACCAGTGACAAGAATCAAGGGACGCTCATCTAGAGACAGTATGTGAAAACTATTTACACTGTTTCGGAAAGATGTGCATTAAAATAAGAGAATCAAGTCCAGAGAAATATTTTAAGGAATCGCTCTTACAATGAACAAGTAAAATAAAAACAAGTAGAAGAATCGAAAATGTAAAAGAGAGAGAAGACTTGGAAAAAAAAGAATGTAAAGAAAGTTAAAAGTAAAGTACAAACTTTTGACAATCTTTACATTCTGAACAAAAATTATACAAGTAAAACATATTGGAGAAACAGCGAAAATAATATTCCGTTTCTTGAGAAACCAAAGTTAAATATATATATATAAGAAAGCATTTGTAAAAACAAAGATTGAAATTCACAATAAAAATTCTAAGAAATTTTGAAATCTTACCAGATATGATGTCTTGCTTGTAATCTTGTTTTGCAGCAAAGTACTTTAGAGCATGAAAATCTCTGGTCTTATATATAAAAGTATCGGACACGTTTGGTATTGTTTTTCTTTACTTGAGTCAATGGAATTATAATGTCTGGAAATATTTTAATCATTAAAATTAAATTCGTGACTCGGATGAGGAATATGGGACTTTATTAATTAAATATCAAAGTTGAAGGTCTTGTGAAATTCAATCATTATAATTTTTTTTTTTTGGATTGTTACAATCGGACAAGTCTTGTGTCTTGCGTCAATTGTGACGTCTGGAAATTATTTGATTTTTAAAACAAAATTCGTTACTTGGAAACTTATACGTAAAACGCATATAATGTGGAATATGGGATATTAGTAATTAAATGTTAAGGTTGAAAGTTTGATATTAAAATTACCTTATGAAATTCAATAATTATAATTTTTTTGGAATCGAAGAACCGGACCAGTCTAGGGTGTTTACTTCCGACAATTGAATCGTGACGTCCGGAAATAATTTGATCCTTAAAATAAAATTCGTGACTTGGAAACGTGTACGAAAAAAGCATATGATGCGGAAAATGGAACATAAGTAATTAAATATTAAAGTTGAATGGCTTTTGATATTCAATCATTATTTTTTTTTTTTTTTTTTGGAATATAAGAATCGGACAAGGCTGGTGTCGTTTTTCTTTATTTCCGTCAATTGAATTGTGATGTCAGGAAATAAATTTTACACTCTTCCACGTTCAGACAATTGTAAAATTTTTAAAGAAATTTTGTCAGCTGTTCTAGCGGTTTTCTCTGCAATCAGAATATTAGAAACAAAGCGATTATCTTCAAATACGTTGATCAAATATATAATGATGTTAATTTGTCTTTCGAATTTCAAAAGCACCGTTTAAGTGAAATTAATATCAAGGCCTTATCAACGGAATGGGTTTTTAATTTAAATATGATGTCCGAAAATTTTCTTTAATATTTTCAGTCAATTAAATAGTTTGGTTTTACTTGTAACGTGTTAAAATATGTCCTTGTGATTCTTCTTTGATATTGGAAAATATTAAAAGATTTTTATTTATTTTTACTTGTCATGGTCAAAAATTAATAGGAAACTTGTCGCGAGACAAGGTTCGAAAGCTGAGATTCTTAACATAAATAATTTTAAAACAATATTTTTTAAATCGTTCATTAAAAAAAAACTTTATTGTGACATACCATATACAAGGAAAATAAATGTTTATTATCACGTCTTTAAAAGACATATAGAAATAATATAATCCAAAATTGGTTAATTGTGTATCGTAAAAAATTCGCAGAGGGTCGTACTTTTGTGTACGACCCTCTGTGAATTTTTTACCCCTTTTTTTAAAATGACTTAAGGGTTTTTATTTTCACTCACGAATAAATTCTTTTAATGTCTGATTGGTTCAATTACACATTTTAATAATTTTTGTATTCCACCAACAATTGAGTTCCACCGGTGACAATGATTGTCTCTGCAGAACGTACAGGTTCCTAAGATTCCAGTATTTGTCAGCAAAACTGGTTCGATTTTCTTGCAAATCCTTTTGAATTTCGATTTCTTTTCATTGTTCACAACATATAATCTTCCAATATCCATCTCTTCGATATCTCTTAACAGTTGTTTCTCCCAATCATCGTTCCAATCTTCGCTGTAGGAAAATACACCATTTGTCAAAGTATATGATTTTGTACTGATGGCCAACACTGCCAGGGATCCAGAGTGGAACGTTACTTGTCTTCTTCGTCTTGAACTCTCGTTGTAGTATGGTTTTCTATCAATTGTTGATAAATGTCTTGCTTCATGTCGTCTTGCCTTGTAAGACACTTGGTTCTCCGGTTTATGAATCTTTGAAGTTCTTGGTGGATCTTTTGACTGGCAATCTGGCAATCGATGTTCTTCTCTCGGGCAATCTCTGGAAATCGATGGATTAGATGTTCTCGGATCTTTCGGTAAATTCTCTGGTTTCTTGTCCAATTGAAATTCGTCGTCTTCTGAAGGCAACGGAGATACAGGGGAATAAAGTGTTTCAAATAAATCAAATTCCATCGCAAAACTAAATACTGATTTTAGAAGAGACGGCTGTCTTCCTTTTATACTGTGTGACAGGAAAAAAATAAAATAATAATTTTTATCTATTCCCATTATTGAATGACCTCGTTCCAATTTTATTGCATCACTTTCGGTGAACGGTTCATATAAAAGATTGGTTGGTTGGTTGGTTGGGTTTTATGGCGCAAGGTCCAAAATTGGACATGCTGCGCCAAAAATAACACTTTTGTAGTTTTATTTTTATTTGTTTATTATCTATTATTTGTTTTTCTTCCAAAAACAAGCAACCCTAAATTTAAAAATTTAAAAAACAAAATCTAGTGTATATATTATTTAAAATCTAATTATAAAACAAAGTAAAAATTGAAGTGTATATAATTTCAATAGTTTAAAATACAAATTAAATAAAATGTATAAAACCTATGGCTCTCAAAAAAGCGAATAGGTTTCTATGGGGTGGATCCCCTATTAAATCAATCATAGTTAAAATATCAGAATTAAAATAGTGTAAACGTTGTTGGTTAAAATCATGACATGAAATTAAAATATGATAAACAGTGAATGGTTCATCACACGTTTCACACCATGGATTTAAATCATTTAAAAACAAATGTCTGTGTGTGAAACGTGTGTGCCCGATACGAAGGCGAGTTAATCTAACATCAGCACTTCGTAAAGGTAAAACAGATAATGAGGTGAGGGATGGGAAAATGGTATGGAGTTTGTTTCCGATCTGTATGTCCCATGATTCTTCCAAAAGCGAATGAACAAATCTTTTAATACCTTTTCTCACATCTGAGAGCGGAATTGATGGTAAAATTGGTTGTGTTGCTGTTTTTGCAGCTATGTCCGCTCTCTCATTTCCATCAAGACCTACGTGACTTGGTATCCAACAAAATATTATTTTGTATCCCTTGCCAGCAAGGGAATCCAATGCTCTGAAAATTTTTGACACAACTGGATGACATGTAACACTATTGTTCTTCAAAGCTTCAATAATACTCATGCTGTCAGTGTATATACAATATTCTTTATAATCATCTGTATTCACATGCTGAAGCGCATAGTAAATTGCTGTTGCTTCAGCAGTAAAGATGGAGCAGGATGGATGTAGGCTGTAACTAAAAGCTGTATTGTTAATAAAAATTCCACAGCCCACATGTCCTGCTGTTTTAGAACCATCTGTGAATACAGGTTTATAGGATTTGTACTGACAGCGGTGAGAGAAGAATAGCTTTTGAAAAACAATAGGTGTTGTGTCCGATTTTTTATATTGAGCAAAGGTATTAATAAATATATTTGTTGGGTTATACCAAGGCGGATCAGCAAATTGGTCTACAGATTCAATCCGAATATCACATAGGTCTGTGAGCAAAAGTTGTGATTTTGCTCGTGTGAGAAATGGTGGGATGCTCGTTGGACGAGCATCATATAGTCTTTTATGGGACGCATTCAGAACCATGGAACGCAACGGATGATGAGGGGTTGATGTTATCTTAGCATAATAACCGAGAGACTGCTGCATTCGTCTCAGGTCTAACGGTAATTGATGACATATCACATATAGACTCTGGACGGGTGATGTGCGGAATGCCCCAGAACATATCCTCAAAGCAGAGTGATGAACTGTGTCCAGTCTTCGTAAAATAGAAGATCTAGCCGATCCATAAACAACACATCCGTAGTCAATGCGGGATAGAATCAATGACTGATAAATTCGAAGAAGTGATGTGCGATCTGCACCCCAAGATGTATTTGACAACACCTTGAGGATATTAAGCGATCGTTCACACTTCTTCCGCAGATGCAGAACATGCGGAAGAAAGGTTAATTTTCGGTCAAAGATTATTCCCAGAAATTTTATTTCACTGACTACTTGTATTGGAGTGTTGTTGATATTAATAACTGGATCATTGTGAAGGCTAGTCTTTCTACAGAAGTGGACACACTTACTCTTGCTTGATGATAAAGTATGGCCATTCTCGGCACACCATGCAGCAAGTTTATTAACTGCTGTTTGCAGTTGTCTCTCAATTATTCGCATATTAGATCCCTCGCATGATATTTGCAGGTCATCAACAAACAAGTTACCATATACAGATGATGGAAGTTGATGAAGAATGTTACTAATGAAGAGAATAAAAAGTGTGACACTTAAAATAGAGCCCTGAGGAACACCCTCAGATTGTGTAAAAGTATTGGATGTAAAATTTCCAATACGCACTTTAAAACCACGGGAGCATAAAAAATTCTGCAGGAATATCGGCAGATTACCCCGAAAGCCAAAATCATATAATGTACGGAGAATTCCATATCGCCATGTACGGTCATACGCCTTCTCTATGTCGAAGAAAATGGAAACCAAGTGATTTCTCCGCACAAAAGCGTTGCGGATTTGAGTTTCCAAGTGTGTCATATTATCAAGAGTGGATCTTCCTTTACGGAAGCCACTCTGATTCTTATGAATACAATTATTGTTTTCTAGGACATAGATGAGACGGGCATTGACCATACGTTCGAGAGTCTTACATAAGCAACTCGTCAGAGCAATTGGTCGATAATTTGAAGGATCTGAAGAATCCTTACCAGCCTTTAGGACAGGAATCACTATTGCTTCTTTCCATCGAGATGGAAATTCATTTTCAGTCCAGATCCTATTGAACAAGTAAAGTAAATTCGACAAGGAATCTGAACTTAAATGTAAAAGCATAAGATAACTGATTCCATCAGGTCCTGGACTGGTGTTACTGGCCTGTTGTAAAGCTTTCTTCAATTCAAACTTTCCAAATTCACAGTTGTACGGTAACGCTTGTCGATGGTCGAAGCGAATTGGTACACGCTCAGCTCGAGTCTTAGTCCTCAAAAACGAAGGACTATAAGAATTCGAGCTTGAGACGTTAGCAAATGCTTCACCAAGGACGTTTGCAATATCCGTAGGAGAAGAGTATATAGCAGCTCCGGATTTTAAGATAGGAATAGAAAATTCTCTATAAATTCCATTGGCTGCCTTCACCCTTCTCCACAACTGCTTGCTGGAAGTTGAAGATGTTATTGAAGATAAATAGCGAGACCAGGATTCCTTTTGACTTCGACGACGAGCTCTGCGAGCTAGAGCTCTTGCTCTCTTAAAGGCTATAAGATTGTGGGATACCTCCTAAATATTCCCCATAACTTCCTCTGTTTTTTATAAGTTTTTTGGCATTCTTTGTTCCACCAAGGTTTGCAATGCCTGTGTGGTATGGAGGAACTTTTAGGTATTGAAATGTCAGCTGCATTCTTAATTGTTTCAGTGACTTTACAAACGGCAGTATCAATATCTTCGATCGAAACCATTTTAGCATCAACAACTGCCAATTGTGTGAATAATGTCCAATCTGCCCGACTGTACACGTAAGTAGGTAGACGTTGTTCTACACTACTACCTCCAGTCTGGGAGATGACGAGAGGAAAATGATCGCTATTATGCAGATCATTTCCTACATTTAGATTTAACAATGGCAGAAGAGATGGGGAACAAATGGCAAGATCGAGAGAATGAAATGTTCTCGTGGGTACATGGAAATATGTCTTCTCGTCGGTATTAAGCAGACAGAGACTGTTGTCTAAAATAAACCGCTCTATCTGCCGACCGCGAGAATTAGTATCATCATTTCCCCACAAAGAACTATGGCCGTTAAAGTCACCCAACAATAGAAATGGTGTTAGCAGCTGATCTATTAATGCATCGAGTTCCTCTTGGCGGATGACATCATGTGGTGGTAAATATAAACTACAGACAGTTAATAAGCATGTAGTATGAATTCTTACAGCAACTGCCTGTAGAGTAGTATTTAATGCATGGGCAGTGCTGGGGTAAGTATTAGATGTTAATATACAAACACCTCCAGACACTGTACCATTATCACCACAGTCTTTTCTAAAGCTGTTAAATCCACGCATGAAAAAGTTATTGCTGGACTTCAGGAATGTTTCCTGAAGCGCAACATATGCGGGATTGTAGGCTGAAATTATAGACTTGATGTCATCATGATGAGAACGCAAACCATGGCAGTTCCAAGAAACAAAGGAAGCTATTATTCAGTTTGAAGAGCTCCGTTCCCGGAGCTGAGTGGCATGTCATCTGACATCTCCTCGAGCGATAGATCTTCGTCCGAGGGATGTAATGAAACAGCATCAGCCTCCAGGTATAAGGCTTTACGGGTGGATATGGAGGTCCTAACATTGCCCTCTTTTGCAAGTTTAAGTTTTAGGGCCTTCAGGGCCTTAGATTTAGCCATCGGAGCTTTTCTTTGGGGAATGGTTGTGGAGGTCGATTTTGGCCTCTGTACAGATGTAAGGGGTAACTTTACTGTTGAAAGTGAAAGAGCATCCGTTTGTGTACTAGCCGTTCTGGTGACCTTGGCGGCTACTGATGCATAGCTAACTCCTACTTGAGGTGTACGTGCTGTAACAGCACGTCTTGCCTCGGGATAAGAACAATTATTCTTAACTTTAGTGGTTGTGATCTCCTTTTCCAGTATCCAGGTAGGACAACTTCTCAGCGTAGGAGGGGTGGTCACCTTTACAGTTTACACACCTCTCCTTTGCAGTACATGACGAGCTGTCGTGGCCAACTGCTGCGCAGCGGGCGCAAGTCAGTTTGCCCCTGCAAGCCGCTTTAGAGTGACCAAATCTCTGGCACTGGAAACAACGCAAAGGATTTGGAATAAATGGCCTGACGGATAGATGCATGTACGCAGCTTTAATATGCTGCGGTAGGTCTGGCGTCGCAAATGTCAGTACGAGATGTTTTGTATTGATGATCTGTCCATCCCGTCTGACAGTGATGCGTTTTACAGCGCAGACCTTTTGATCTTTGAGATTTTCTAAGATCTCGTCCGCAGGCGTATTTAATAAATCCTTGGCGGATACCACACCACGTGAAAAATTAAGATTAATATGAGGTTGGACGGACACCTCAAGGTTAGCAAGCATGTTCAAGTTGCTTATGAGAGTTGCTTGTGCATCTGAAGCAACTTCTACCATTAGGTCTCAGAACGAAGTTTCCGGATGCTCTTTACTTCTCCAATATTACCAGCAATACCTTTTGGATTAGGAAAGGGGATACAGTATCGAAAGTACCCTCCTTCCGTTTCACAATGTAAAATTTCGCTTTCATAAGAGTCAGTGTATGCTCCCGTGGGAGAGAAGAGAATATAAAGTTTCCATATTAGTCATGGAAAATTCGGGACCTGACGGCACCACCCACCACCGAGTCCAACAAGGGATGCAGACCAGCTGCACCAGTGCTAGCCAGATCCTATACGCTCACAGTACATCCCTGAGATGGCCTCCACCCTTAACGAGTCATCCAGCAGATGTACCGATCGCTTGATCCATAAAGCCGATTGATGTGCTGAGGACCACAACACACCTCCCGTTTACCTGAAGCAGAGGCCAAAGTAATGTGTTGGTCTCTGGGGCCTCAATTACCAGGACCCTCCTTTCCAGGGACACGGGTCTCCACGCACGGCAAACACGTGGGTGATTTAGTCCTCAAGAGTAGCTAGTAGCAACAGAGCGGCGAAAGCTACTCAAGGGGAGCCCTCAACCTCTTACGAGGCAACCACACTGAGGGAGAAAAGGAAGGAAAAGCAGAAGAGTAGAGGAGAGAAGAAAATAAAGAAAAGAAAAGATCACTAGGGTACCTCGGGATTGTGACACCCGTGTTTACCTAAAGAAGGTAAACCCCCTGAGGGGTCATATAAAAGAAAGACGATCAAAATAATTCAGATTCGCAAATGTCTCTCAACATGATGCGTGATCTTTTCCCCAGAGAAATTGTTCGAGTGTTTGAAGATCCGATTCTTCGTCGAGATAAGGAATTTTGTCAATATCTTTTGGACCAACGAGAACGAGTCGTCCCTTTTACTATTTGTCTGATCGGAAAACGGATTTCTTGTCGAATGGACGACGAATGGACAAACAAGAAGATTAATAATTTCCTCACAACGGTTCATGAATCGAATGTGATGAATCCGTTCACTGCGAAATTGAATTGGGATCTTGTCGAAAGACGCTTGTCTAGAAAATTAGTCAGACCTCAGCAAAAATATACATACATTCGCTTGTGTTACAAGATCGACAGACATCATTTTTTGGTTAAACCAAGATTTACGTTCGGACAAAGAAGAGTGAAATTCAATACGGCGCACATCATTCGAACGACAAACGTTCCGATTCCTTTGACGTGCTGCCAAGAGAATGTTTGAAACAGTCAGAAACCGTCATTCAGACTGGCTATTTCAAAAAATATGACGAACATTTTCACAGCAAGTACATTTTACAACCAGAAACGCAGTACTCGATTCAGTACAGAAAAGACGGTCTACGTTCTGTTAGCCGTTCAAAAGACTTTATTCTCTGTGCACGTCGTTCTCAACAAATTTGCTCAAGACGAAGATCCGTTCAAAGATCGCACGTTTGTGAACGATCCGTACAAATTACTACCACCGACGCTGTTGACCGGTCACGGATTTGTCACAGAGCTAGAGAATAAGACTTGCGAAAGATCAGATTTAATGAAATCAAGGAAAAAATTACGTGTTGAAAAAAGCTCATTAGAATCTGTGGAAGAATCTGAACGTTTTAACAACGAAATAATAATAAAAGAAGAACCCAAAAGTTTGTCACCTGAATGAAATGAACAATGGAAAGTCGAACCTCCAGAAAATTTATTCAGTTTTGAAATTCCAGGTATTCAAGAAAAACATATTTTTAGCTATGGTCTAAAAACGCCGGAAGACATGACCGAATGGTACACTTTAGAAAAATACTTGACTTTAATAACCAATGATCAACATGAAATTTTACCAGCGCAATTGACAAATTTTCATCCAATAGCGTACGTGGAACAACAACCATTGGATTTGAGTTTGAATCCATTTGAAATAATAAATGTTTCTCAAGACGAATGGCAAGCAATTGAATCTTGGATAGCGTCAATGAATGGTGCATTAGCTTAAAAGAACGAATAAGAACAAGGATCAATGTCATCTTGTGCGTACTGCCACATCCGATTCAAACAACACTATGAGATCCACGAGTGGATGCTCGTTCCATTCCGACTGGATTGTTGCAAAAGACTGGTTCACGTCACTTGCTTACTATTTCACAAAAATCAACGGTGCAAATCTTGTAATCAGTCACATTCAGAAAGAGACTTGTTATTGGCTTCGAAAAGACCGGTCACCAAGATGCCTGAAGAATATTGGAATAAAGAACTAAGAAATTATTGGCGTTACAGAATGACTTGGGTCTTATAATGTCAGAAAAGAATCAATTGATTGGAATGTAAAAAATCTCCGATTTGCGAGATTTCACAACAAAAGAGGGTAGAAAAAAGAAGAAAATATCTTCTTTATTTTTCACAACAATTTATTCACCAAGATTGGAATATCAAAAGATTTTATTCTTTCAATTTTTACATGAGTTTATAGTATTATTTTTCTCCAATCATTAAAAAAAGGCTCAATAATAAAAGACTCTTGTTGAATCATAAAAAAAGCTTGTTGAACAAAATCGTAGATTCTTATAAAAGAAAATTTGTTTCGTTTGAAGACCAAAAGAAAAAAATTTTAATATTATCATAAAATGTTTCTATGCTTTTATTTCGTTTGAATAGATTTTTTTTCTCCAAGATTGGTTAATAAAGAGTTGCAAAAAATATATGGCCTTGAGCCATGGCTGCAAAGCCGGACCCTAGGCCATATTTTTTCTACCCACTTTCATATTTTTTTATTTTGTGAAAGTGGAAAGACAAAAAATAAATAAATAAAGATTTTTTATTCTCTCTCAAAGATCTTCTAAATCATCGCTCCATGAATCAACTTTCATTTCATCTTCGCTTGACCATGGGCAATGGCAAACTTTCTTAATCGTCACGTCTGGAAAAATATCAAGGAACGCCACGTCCATTGATGAGATTGGTGTGTCACAATGCGGACACTGCCGATTTCCATCTTTCACCCAAGTCTTTATACATTGCGAATGATCTTTGTGTTCACAAATCCATAAGACAAAAGGCTCAGAGAACGACTTGCATTTTCCATTAATAAATGGAATTTCACACGTCTATAGCCGGCGTTATAGCCGGCTTTGGTATGTCTACGGTTCTCAATTCATTTTCGACAACCTTGACAGGAGGAAAATCTAATTTCAATAACTCGTATTCTATCATGTCAAAGTCTGCATCACATTTCGGACACATCTTTTTGTGTCTGTAAATGTTAAACAACATTAAACAATAAATGTGAAATATGTGTCCATATGACAACAAGTACGGACGAGACTTTAATATTCTCTTCTCACAATAATTGCAAATTTTCGAATACATGTTGACATTATGATTTCGAAACTCAAAATGATGAGCTGGTCGTTCTATCGCAAGCGTTTATATACGCAAAATACAGGAATCTTAACTGATAAGATAGATGGGTGTGGTCTTTTCCTGTCTAATTTGTTCGAATCTTGAAAATGAAAAAAATTTTTTTTGATACAATAATCACCAAACTTGTCTGATTCTTCTATTCCAAACAATTATTATCCTGATCTTAAACGTTTTACGTACACGTTTCCAAGTCACGAATTTTATTTTAAAAATCAAATAATTTCCAGACGTCACAATTGACGCAAGTAAAGACACAAGACTTGTCCGATTGTAAAAATCAAAATATATATATATATATATATATATATATATATATAATGATTGAATTTCACAAGACCTTCAACTTTGATATTTAATTAATAAAACCCCAAACGTGTCCGATACTTTTATATAAAAGACCAGATATTTTCATGCTCTAAAGTACTTTGCTGCAAAAGAAGATAACAAGCAAGACATCATATCGGGTAAGATTTCAAAATTTCTTAGAATTTTTATTGTGAATTTCAATCTTTGTTTTTACAAAGGCTTTCTTATATATATATATTTAACTTTGGTTTCTCAAGAAACGGAATATTATTTTCGCTGTTTCTCCAATATGTTTTACTTGTATAATTTTTGTTCAGAATGTAAAGATTGTCAAAAGTTTGTACTTTACATTTAACTTTCTTTACATTCTTTTTTTTTCCAAGTCTTCTCTCTCTTTTACATTTTCGATTCTTCTACTTGTTTTTATTTTACTTGTTCATTGTAAGAGCGATTCCTTAAAATATTTCTCTGGACTTGATTCTCTTATTTTAATGCACATCTTTCCGAAAGAGTGAAACTAGTTTCACATATTGTCTCTAGATGAGCGTCCCTTGATTCTTGTCACTGGTTCATTTAAACCGTTCGTATTATTTTTTGCTACATATTTCCAATTATTTGCCTTTATTATTATGTGAAAGAGATTATCTGCAATGGTTGTGTTCTTGAGAGACGTCCGTCCCCTTGTAAATCGCCCTTCATCCACGGACACTTGCTGAATCTAATGTTTAAATCGTTTTTAATTGCGATCGCTTCTCTCTTGATTCAAATAATAAAGAGAGAAGCGATGAACTCTTTCATGAATAAAAAGTGGTGCCAAACGACATTACTTGAAAAAAAATCATGAAAACGTAACGTTTTTAATGCACATGTTCAATATATTCTTGAATAATAAACGCATCAGTTATGTCGCTTGAAATTCTTTTTCTTAAAGATCTTTAACGTTCACAATTTATGTTTAGATTATTATAAACGTTAAAATTAGAATACCTGTCAAACGGAAGAAAATATTCATTTAATAATTTCTAAGCGTCGAGAAGAATTTTTATGTAACAGTTTTCTTAAATTATTGACAAAAAATATTTATTGTTACAATATAAGATGATCAATTAATTCATTCTGTGTCGTAAAAAAAAAAAAATTTAAGACAATTTTTAAGCATTTAAATACATATGTTCAATGTATTCTTTTATAATAAATGGATTAGTTATCTTAAAAACGCTTGAAATTCTTTTTCTTTTTTCTTTAAAGCGTACGTTCTTCAACTTTAATATAGATACGTTTCACAATTTATGTTTGAATTATTATAAATGTTAAAATTAGAGCATCTGTGAAACGGAAGAAAATCTTCATGTAATAATTTTTTAGCGTCGAGAAGAATTTATGTCTCAAATTATTGACAAAATTTTGATTGTTTGAATATAAGACAGATATTAATCATCCAAAATTGGTTTATTGTGTGTCGTAAAAAAAAAATAAATAAATAAATAAATCGCAGAGATCTCTGCGATTTATTTTTTATTTTATCTTATTGTTCTTTTTACCCCTTTCATTTCTAAAGGAAAAAGAGTTAACTTTTTCAAGGATTTTTCACCAATCCTTCAACATTTCGTCGATTTGTGCCTTGGGAAAGTAATAAACAAAAGGCATATAATTTCGCGAGTAGCTGACTGTCCAGGGCTCGTCACTGATATTGCTTGGATTAAATACGTCTTCTCCTTTGAGATATTTTTCATTCAGTACATTTTTCAAGAATGTATCCATATCATTGATCGGAACTATAAATTGTTGACAGTCATCACTCGTCGTTGGTATTTGAAAATGTGTCAAGCCAGAATAGGCGGAAATCTTTTTCCCATAGAAAGTATTAATAAACTCAAGTTCTCCAGCAACTGTTTCATTTTCATCATTTCGAACGAGCTTGAGTCTTGCAATGAAGTTCAAGTTGTAAGTCATTTTCGAGATATAGAAACAATCTGCTCGCTGTGAGAAGAAAATATGAAATGCGTCCGTTTCAGCTATTCCTTTTATACTGGACAAGCCGGAAGTCTCACTGTGCGTCATAATTGCTTTTCTAAAAAAAATTTGTTTTTTTTTTTTTTTTCAAATTTTCAAAAGTCAGATTCAACGCGTTGAATTTAGGACAATTGAATTTCCCAGAATTGAATATCTTAGATGTTGGTGCTTGCGAGAATAACAATTGCTTTTTTTTTCTAGATAATTTTTTTTTTCAAATTTGAAAAGAATTCATTAAATTCAGATTCAACGTGCACACGTTGAATTTCGAACGCTTTTGTAGGTGCTTGTGAGAATGAGAATTGCATTTTTTTTCTTTCTAGAATATTTTACAAATTTGGTTTCCCCATGTTCGGAACAATTTCCAAATTGTGCGTGCTTGTGACACTTGCATTTTTTTTTAGAATGTTCTTCGTATTTGAAAATTCATTAAGTTCAGATACAACGTGTGCACACGTTGAATTTCAGACAACTTGAAATATCGAATGCTTTTTGTATTTGTGCGTTAAATTTCGGATAATTTCCAAAAATTGTCCAATGATTTGAGATCGAAAGATTCATTTGATATTGTGTTATAAATAAAGTTCTTGATATATGCATGTATTAATTTCTTTTTTTAGATTTTATTTTAGGTCATTGTATAAAAGCAGACGACGTGTATCTTTCTAGATTCATTCGCTCTCTTGCCTGCCAAGTGTTCAGACGAATTTATTCCTTTGGACAGCTCAAGATGTGGTTCAACTTAAAACCATTCATTGAAGATCAACTTGTCGACTCTTGTTTTATTGCACCGGACGGAAATTTGTTCATAAGATTTATGATTTTGCTAGGATTCTGAATTATAAAAATCCATATGCTATCAAGTATAAAGACTGGAGAAAAGTTTCTGATATTCCAGGTATTCCTTTCGATTATTATCCATCAAAGATCCGCAATTGTCGACTGATTGACTTGTCGTGAGGTTTAATCTACATGGTTATGAAATCCAAATACATAGAACGTGCTCAACGTATAGGCCACTTATTAACCTGTGGACACGTTGTTGGTTTCGGCAGCATCACAAGTTTCGGAAAATCCTACAATCAAGACTGTCCTTTACTCGTCGCATGTGACGAAACCACTAGTCATGCAAAACTGTTTCATTTTATGCTTGAACAATTTTTATCTCTTCGTATTTACGAAAAGAGTCCGACAGAATAGAAAATGGAAAATTCAACAAGTGAATCGAACGAGGGTCATTTAAACCAAACACCCGAGATTTCACAAACAAATCCGTTGGACGAAACTACTCAATCTGAGAATCCAACATTGACGATTAGTGACGAAGAAGATTCAGAAGAGCCTTGCTTTATATCAACAATCGAATGTCCTTCAAGTCCTATGGAAAGAGGGAAAAGATATTTTGATGTGAAAGACGAAACGCCATACCACATTGATAGGAAAGTATTGAAGATTTCAATTCTTTATAATAATGGAGATGAAGAATATTTTTTCTCAAACGTTTAAAAAATATAATAATAAATAAAATAAAAAAAAGCAATAATATATTTTTTTCTATATTTTATTATTAATGACTCAGTTTAAAAGCAAGTGGATCGTCTTTCTTGGACTTGATTCTCTCCGATGGATCTCATTCCTCTTGTTTCTTCTGAGCTCTTGACTTCAAGCAATCCACACTTGACCAAAGAAACGATCGTCTTGCGGATTTTCAAACGATTGACGTCTGACACGTTCAACATGTCTTGATTCGATTTGCTGAACACCATAAGACACGGAACATGTCTCTTTGATTCTTGTCTTCATGAACTGTTAAAAGATTATCAGAAAAAGCACCCCGATGAATTCATCGAAAGAATGTTGATGATCAGCAGGTTTGGAAAGAATGTTACCAAACCTGCTGATGTGCTCAAGCTTGCTGGAATTCTCATTAAGTATCCTTGTAAGTTGGTTTATGAACTGTTTGCCATCGATAATTTGGTTGGTGGATCAGATCCGAAACGATACGTTGACAATCTGAGATGGACAATCGAATATTATAAACAGAGACACGTACGAGCCGTCAGAGAAATGTATCGAAACGGTGGTTGTGAAAATCCAGAACAAGTGGAACGGTTTATTCGAGACGTGTTCATCGGACAAGAAGAAAAATACACAAGGGCAAAACAATCTATCTCGACACTGTCGGAGAACATCTACACGACGTGATCGAATGAAAGAAACAAGAAGAAGCCGGAAAGAATAAGAAATCGAACAAACGAAGAAGAATTGTTGAAAGCAAGAAGTCTGAAATGGTTATGGCAACACGAGTCTCAATAGTGGTGGAATCTTCTCACAGTGAATTCGAAGACGTTAAAAATGATGATTGGAAAAAATAATGAAAAAATCTGATAAGAAATAAATAAAAATCTGATAATAAATAAATAAAAATAAATAAATAAATATTATATTTATTTATTTTTATTTATTAGTTTTTTTTATTTAATTTTATGTTTTGATTATATTCTCCTTCTATCTTCACTTGATTCTAGCAATTATGAACAACTAACGTCCGTCATTTTTCCAATCATCTGCTATTTTATCTATACCAGTAGATTGATCTTGTGATTTGCTAACCACATTTTTTCTGTATTCAATTTCATGAACTGATGTCATCCGAATTACAAGATTTCCTCTGACCGAGACACCTTTATTCCAGTCATTTGAAAAATTAGATTTTACTAGATTGTCCAGATTCATTTGGTGTCTCCATTGTCATTTGAAAGATGCTTATGCAAGATTTCCTTTGGGTACAAGACATCTTTATTCCAGTGCCATGAACAAATTTGCCATTTGAAAGATCAGCTATTGCAAGATTTCCTTTATTCCATGAACGAATTTGCCATTTGAAACATCAGTTATTGCAAAATTTCCTTTATTCCATAAACGAATATTTCGGAAAGTCATTTGAAAGATCATCTATTGCAAGATTTCCTTTATTCCAAAGCCACGATTCTGTTGAAAAAAAAATTTATCGTCATTTGAAAAGCTCCTTTATTTAATGGTGGAGGATTTTATTTCATGGTGGATCCTGGGACAGACCTGTTTCTCTTTTTTATTTATTGGCGACCAAAGATTTGGATCCGACTTGAAATCACATGATTGGTGACGTCACGTGACTTTATTGTTTCACGATGACACTTGGATCGAGAACGGATTTAATAGGAAACGTACCCTCTGTCGTGCCCTCGTGCAAAATGTAAGATTTTCCATGTTAAATGTAAGATTTTCAAGTATTTTTCTAATATAAGATTTAAATTCTTGTTAAAATGACTGTAAAACTGAAAATTAAATAAGTTTTTTTTCATAAAATATCTGGACTTTATTTTTGTCTAGTTGATATGATCATGTTGAAAATCCTTGACATTTTCATGAAAATAACGAAACATTCACGAGTTTTATAAAACAAACGACTGTAAGACTAATGGACAATTTGTCTGTACATGTTGAATGACAAAAAATCTTGACTCGACGAGAATACAATCCCATGACAAGTTTGCATTGACTGTCCAAAATATATTTTAGTTGAATGAAAATAATCAAGGATCCTGCTTACAATTCAAATCTTTCATGTTCGTTTTGCGATTACAGTTGGTAAAAAAAGAAATTACACGGTGATTCTTTAAAGAAAATCAAGTCATATTTCTAAATCTTTCGTTTTTTTCCGCGATTACAGTTGAACTGATCATTTAAAGAAATGCCTTGAGACATTTATTTGAACGGACGGAAGAATAAAATTTACAGATAAATTTTTTAATTCTTGTAAAATTAAAGACGAAAAAAAAAATAATAATCTAGTCTTGATCATCCTTGGTATGATAATAACGAAAAATGTACATATTTTCTTATCTAATTCTTTAATTAAAAGAAACGATTGTAAAACTAAAGGCCAAATCATTTAACTAGATAATACTTAAAAGACGAGAATTATCCCATGACGATTAAAGCTAAGTGTCCAAATTTTTTTTTTTTTTTTTTTTTTTTTTGTCGAATCAAAGATCCAACTTTTTTTCGTTTTGTGCGAACACGATGATTACAGTCGTAAAATCATTTAAAATAAAATAAAATGCTTTCAGACATTCATTAGAACGCACGAAAGAACAATATTTCAAATTAATTTTCTAATAAAAGCTTTTTATTCTTGTAAGAACTGAAGAAAAAAAATCTAGACTTGTTGAAATCCTTGATTCGAATATTTTTTTTTCATATCTTTTCTAATATAATTTTTTTTATATTATTTTTTTTTTAATTAAAAAAAATAATTTTGTTTGATGGTGATGTTTATAAGAGACGGGAATAAAATGATGATGGCTTTCGACGCGCATAAAGCTCGATTGAAATGAAACGCACACGAGATTCACTGTCCAAAATGATTTAGTCGAATGAAAATCTTGGATTTTTCGAACCACCGTCAAAATTGTTTCGATCCTGATCACAATCCAGCTCTTTCGTGTTCGTTTTGCGATTGTTACAGTTGGCCTCGTGGTAAAAAGAAATTACAAGGTGATCAATTAAAGAAATGTCTTGACAATGTCATTCATTTGAACGAAATCGTGCAACATAAGAAAAAAAAGAACAAATTTGCGAAGAATGCGAATCATTTTACCAGAATCCCAGCCACCATTACGAGACGAACGAATACATGAACAAATTGTGTGTAGATTTGAATACGGATACCGTTCCCGACTGGTTGATGGTGGAATCACGTAAAGAATTATTGTCGAGAAGTCATTTAGAACATTGCTCAGAAGACGACGTGCTGGATTTATTAAACACGACTTGTTTTCATGCGGACAAGGGTTTGAAAGACGCATGCGAATGGATCCGTCACTTTATTCGTTTCCAAAGAAATGATTATCGATGGTATCACATGGTCGTTCGAGAGGGCAGCATGGAAAGTTTTGTTTTTCTGATTTCATCGTACGAGCACGTGTTGCCTTACTGGTGCACTTGCAATGCAGAAAACAGAGAAAATTCCGATCCGATGTACACGTTCCACAGACACATGATTGCAGTGACGTGCTGTCCAAAAGATTTCAATCATCGATGGTAACGTGTCGAGTTCAACAAAGGATTCAAGGACCAAAATCAAAAGAAAGGTACAGGAAAAAATTCAAATCGAAATTTCATTTCTTGTCCACGATTCGCTATTTGAGTTGTGCTCGTGCTCAGTGCAAAACATCATTCGTTGATCGTGTTTGTAAAATCGGTCATCCCAGCAATTTGAATGTGCCAATGGTTCCACCTGCTACTGCGTGGATGTCACTGTTGGTGAACGGTGCAATAGATGAATATGTGAAACACGTGACAAAAACCTGTGATGTGGGTCCACTCGAAACGAAAAGATTTTTGAACAATACTTTGTACCAAAAAACTGAAGAATTTTGCTTTCGAAGATTGCGTCCCAAGATTTGATCCATTGAATCAGCGGATCGCGAAAGAGAAACCAATCCGAGATTTGAAAGCGTACGTGATGAACTGTGCATCATCGTTTGTTCGCCGGATAAACGCCATTTCTTATCCGCTGGAATTGTATCCACTGGACAAAGAAGAATCGACACAAAGTGAATTTGCGACATACCATTTAGAAAATCAAGGAAATACGTTGATGAATTTAAACAAGGAGGGTGATTGGTTCAAAATGAGTCTGGCTCAACACAAAACGTTGAATAGACTTCGAGAAAACACACAAGCTTTTGTGTTGAAAATGCAATCGAAAAATGAAGAAATCAATCTTTTGGTGAAATCGAAAAAGGAAGAAATCAAACGTTTGGTTAAATTGAAGAGCGAAGGAATTGAATATTTGAAGAGAATACACATGAAAGAAATGAAACGTTTGGAGAATTCGAAAATGGAAGAAATTGAACGTTTGAAGTGTTGCATGAGACCAGAAGTTAACATTCATTTGGAAACTACACAAGTAAAAAAAATCAAGTTTGTATAAAAAAATAATGTATAATAAGAATAAATAAACAACTTATATATTTTTTTTTCTTATTTGGTATCTGTTTTTTTTGTTTTAAATATGTGTATCATTTTTTTTCAACATAAAAAAAAATTGTATTTAACATTTCTGCAAAAAATAATATTAGTAACTCATGTTTTTAAAGAAATTAAATAATAATAATAATTGCTCCAAACGAGTATTATTTTATTATATATAAATATATTAAGATCTCTTACAATTCTGATTCATGCTGAGAAGAATTTAAACAAGCCACCGTATATAAATATATTGTTCAAGATTGTTTTCCACACATTAGAATTTGGCTTTTATCGGATTTAAAAACAAGTCGGATCTCTTCAGAGCATTTATTGCTAAAAATTTCCATTTGTTTCTTTCACCAGACTTGTCTCAATTATTCTCTGTCCATTGGATTCGACAACTTGTCGAGCAACAAGAAATTTCTTCTTCCAGCTGGCATTATTATTTGACATTTTTTTTAAATTGGGCATAAACAATATTTTAAAGATCATTGTTTTTTTTTTTTTTTTTTTTTTTTTTTTTTTACCCAAATTATTCGAATTTTGTCAGATAAATAACAATTATTTTTTTTGCTCAAGCAACACGTTTTATAAAGATAGATAATCTTTTTTTTTTTCTCATAACGCTTACAGTTGATTTGCTAAGATGATGTTTTTTTATATAAAACATTTAAATAAATATATTTATTTCATTTCAAAAAACAAAAAAAAAAATTCCTATGTGGACAAAATTCGAAAGGGTACCGGTTCCCATACATTTTTTCGACCGACTGTATTTCTCATGGTCTTTGAACTACGAAATGATGCTGTAACATTGATTCCGTAGTCAGCATGGAAATCATTGATCTTTATTTCACATACTCTTTGCGATCAACTATAAAAAAACATTTTCTTTATGATAGTTCAAATTGAGATTTGGAAAAAAAGTAATTACACCCGGTGACCATTTAACGAGGGTCTTTTTGTTTTGTGCGAACACGATTACAGTTAACCTGATGATTAACATTGAATGAAATATATCAAGAATCTTGATTAAAATCTAACTCTATTGTGTTTGTTTTGCGATTACATTTAGCCTCGTAGGATCATTTAATGAAAAAGCCATGAAGCAAATTCATTCATTTGAAACAAAATTGGGCAAACAACGAAATTTACACATCTTTTTTCGAAAAATTGTGTGAGCTCTTTGGAATGTTGTTCACATCGGAAAATACGGACCTTTTTCAAAAGAACGAAATGACATTTTCAAATAAAATCCGAACGCGATTTTCTTATATCATGTAAAATTTAATTAGGGAATAACAAACAATTACACAAGATATCACTTACTTGGAAATAAAAACAAATCTCATAAGGATTGAGTCAAGTCGATGCTAATTTGAATAACTGTGTCTTTCGTCTTGTGAAGGAAATTTATTGGTTTAGTATTTTTTTCCGTTTCATATATTAATTGTACCTGTATAAAATTCAAACATGAATCGTGAAAGCATATAAACTATTATATTAATAGAAAGGAACACATTTTCGAAATGGCTAAAGAAAAAAACAATTCCGATAAATAAATAAAGCATATTGCGAAAGTCTAAAATAATTTTTTCATCTGTGTGAGAAAGAAATATTTCTTCGTGTCATTGTTAATTTAAATGGTTAAAGAAAAGCTCGTTCATTTTAAAAATAAAAGATTAAAATTCAGAAATTCTAAACAATAAGTAATTTTTTTTTAAGAAAACGAACAAAAACGCATTTGTTTGGATAAATTTATGATTATAATCTGATCACTGGGAACAACTACCTGTTTGAAACGAGGCGAAAATACATCTGACTGAAAGAGCGGAAGTCTCCGGCCAGCGTGAATATGAAATAAAAAAAATGAAGTTTGATATTATGTCTCATGCTTTTTTTTTTTTATCTTTCCAAATCTTATAATTTTCTATAATCTTTGCGTATATGAAGGGTTCATTCAATCTTCATTTCTAAATTGATTGGACTTTAAATTTTTTTTCAAACTTGAATTTTTTTTTAAAACGATTAATTTTTATTTATTTATTATTTTTTTTTAAATATTTTGTTTCCAAATTTTCTTAATCTTTGGCTTTAAAAGGAATCTGCCTTTCGTTTGAGCTTTAGTTCCTCTGGCGAATGAATCACAGAGTCTCTGGATATTTTTTCCCAATTAACTAGGTTAATCACAAATCTTGTCTATCAAACGGACCGGTCTTCTTTATTTATTGCACTTGTTGCTAAAATGCATTAAATGGCAAAAGCTTTGGATCTGATTTTAATGACGTCACGTGATTGGTGACGTCACGTGGTTTTTTGATTCATGATTACATTCTGATCGAGCTCGGAAAATCTTCGTCGAAAGGAAAAATTAAAAGAAAGGCGGTAACCCATTTACTACAGTGTATTTTGACCAAATAGTCAATGTATTATTTTGCATGATTTTTTTTGTATTTGTGATAATTTATTATTAAAAAGACCGTTTATTGTTACGTTTGGATGCGTTGTTTGTAATAATAAGAAGAAGAATTACAAATGCGTTTCTGATATTGCTTGCTATTGCGTACCAATAAAATAATAATAAAAAATATATATACGAAGATCAGTGTGAGAAAGGATGTCTTATTCCGTGTACAAAGCTCGTTTGTGGGGCAGTAACCAAGAGATCAACTGTCCACATTGCTTTTCGTGCACAAAAATTCGTGAATGTTCAAAACATCGATTATCTTGCTTCGATCCGAATTTCGACGATCGTATTTCATGTGCGTTTTGTGACACGTACAGTTGGTCTCGTGACAAAAAGACATTGCATGGTGACCATTTGAAGCAATGTCTTGATAATTTTATTCGTCAGAACGATATGAAAAAAGAAGAAGAAGACACCGTCGAGTGGACCGTGAGAATCAAATTTGCCAAGAATGCGAAGAATTCTATCTTAATATGAGCCATCATTCCTTGATCGAATGGAACGAGTACATGAACAGATTGTGTGTAGACCTGGATATGGACATGATTCCTTTCTGGTTGAATGTTGAATCTCGTGAAGAATTGCTGACCGTGTTAGAAAACGATCCAAGAAGGTTTTATGAGTCTTTAACAGAAGACGATTTGCTAGACTTATTTAACACGACATCATTTCACGCTGGTTTAAAAAACGTGTCGGAATGGATTCGCCGATACATTCGTTTCAAATCCGGTTACCAATGGTTTCACGTCGTGGTTCAAGCCGGCAACATGAACAGTTTTGTTATTGAAATGCAAAATGCTTCGATTCACGTGCTTCCGTATTGGTGCACTTGCAATGCTGAACACAGACCGAATATGGATCCGCTGTATACGTTTTCACAGACACATGTTGGTCGTTACGTGTTGTTCTGAAACGTTTTTCAAGAAATGGTCTAGTGTTGAATTCTGTGGTCGTAAAGATTTTCACCAAAAGAAAGGTTACAAGAAAAAAATTTCGTCTAAATTACATTTCTTGAACACGATTCGTTATTTGAGCAGTACGAAATCTCAATGCAAAACATCGTATATAGAAGAAAATTGCGAATCATAGCAATTTGAACGTGCCGATGGTTCCACATGCCGTTTTTTGGATGGCACTGTTGATGAATGGAACAATGGACGCTTACGTGAAGAAGACGACCAAGAATTGTGAAGTTGGTTCTCTGGAAACAAAAAGATTAAAACGTGTGAAAGATCGTTATATTTGGTACGGAAAAACCGAAGATTTTTGTCTGTGTGCCAAGATTTGATCCATTGAATCAGCGAATCGCAAAAGAGAAACCGATCGTAAATATTAAAATGTATGTGAAGAATGGAAAGAAAGGATTCGTTCGTTGGCTGAATGGCGTGTCGTATCCTTTAGAACCATGCGATAAAATAGTAGAATCAATGTCTACTCGAGAATTTGCAATTTACCAATTAGAAAATCAAGGCAATACACTAATGAATTCGAACTCGGACGGTGTTGGTTCAAAATGGGTTTTTCTCAGCACAGAACGTTAAACAAACTTCAAGCCAATAACAAAATTTTCGTGTCTAAGATGGAAATTTTAAAAAAGGTCTGGACCATGCGAATGAGATTGTGAAATTGAAAACGGAAGAAAATAAACGTTTGCAGAAAACACAAGTGAAAGAAATTGAACGTTTGAAGAGAATCCAAACGGAAGAAATTAAGCGTCTGGATAAAACAAAATCTGAAGAAATTCAACGTTTGAATGAAATAATAAATTTGATGACTGTGCCAAATGACGAGAAGATATTCAAATTCATTTGAAAAATCCAGAGAGATAGAATTCGAAAAACTTGAAGTTTTTTTTTTTTTTTTTTTTGAAGAAGAAGAAGAAGAAGAAGAAGAAGAGGAAGTAGAAGAAATAGTTCACTGGAATTTAAACATGTCCGTTAGAAAGAATTCTCGTAGAAAAATTATTGGAAAATATATTATCTGGCTAAACACAGATATATAATACATGAAAATAAAATAATATTAATAAATTAATTTATTTTACATTTTATTTTTATATTTATTATTTTTATTTTATTTTTTTATTATATATACTTGTGTTTTACCAGACTTTTTCTCATTCATCATTGGGTTCTCTTGGATTCAAGTTCTCCGCTTGTCTCAATCATATCTCTGACCCATTCAACGAGTTGTTTCGTCTCCAGAAAAAAAACTTTTCAAGTGCTGGATCACCAGTCTTTATATAATCTCGTTTTCCGAAACAATATATATATATATATATATTTTTATTTGCGAATTTTCTCTTGTGGTTTGGAAAAAAAATAATAATCTTTGTGACCTGTGTTTGGTTCAACACACTTTATTCTTGGACTGATTCTTTTTGGTCACGTAAGAACGATCACAATGTTTAATCGCCAGCTCGTTCTCGATTTTCATTACAAGGCTCTTCGATTTTATAACAACAACAACTGATTATGCGTTTAATTTTTTTTACGGTTACTCGAAACGTATTGTTCGATGCCACATTTCATTTGTTTCGAACCACGTACGCCATTATTGTCCAGTCTTCATCCTCGTGCCGAAGCGTTGCTCGTGGTCATGTTTCCTTTACGTCTTGCAAGAAAAAACATCTCGATCGTGCCGTTGTATCCATTTCGAGTGAGATTCAGACACACGGTCGTGTGTTGCGACCAAGGAATCGAACTGGTCAAACGTCTGATTACCTTGTCCGGAATCCGCATAATCGGATTTCATCCGTCTGTGAAAACGCATAAAAGATATGCTGATGAGTTGATGATGAACAATGATGATGATAATAATTTGAAAATCTACGGACCCGAATCGATTGATTCGTTTTTAAGTCTTCTGGCTTGATGTCTAGCTATTCATCTGATGAATCAGAAGACACCGGAATTAAAGAAAAGACTCAAATCTGTCAGCCGTCACAGAGGACCAGAAAGACCAAAGACACCGGAAAATTATTGGGAATTGGAATTTCCAGACAATGAAGAATGTGTTCGCCGTGGTTACTGTGATGCCGAACCAAAACCGTACAAGTTTCAGCGAACAAACGTGTACGAAAAATGTGATCGAATAAACAGATGCGAGTAAAAAATGCCAACAAATGAATTGAGAAGATTGTTTTGTCAGTCAATTTGAAGATTCTTAATAAAGAAATGGACTCAAGTGATACTCGTCATAGGATTTTAGTAAACAAGATGACCATAATTATGACCATAGAAGTTAATTTTAATTCATTGAGATTCAACAAAGAAGATCCAGATTCACATTTTGATAATTTATTAATGCGTGTTACTGGAATTTTTTCGAACGAAGAATATTATGGATTTTTTTATTGACGATGAAATTTATAACAGTGAAGACCAATGGAAGAACCAAGATATAAATCTTCAAGTTTGACAGAAAAAATAGATAAAATTATTGCCAACATTCATAATCGATGAAACTGAATACGAATATACAGTTGGTTTGAATCAGATGAACATTGGTGAAAATACAAAAAAGCTAACATGTAAAATACAAAAAAGCTAACATTATTTTCATGAAGAATGTATATCTAAATGGCTTTTATTAAAATTTACTTGTCCAAAATTGTAGATGTCCAGTGAAATGTGAAACTGAAGAATCTATCTTTTGGTATGTCGACTGAATATTTGTGTGTAATATAATACAATATTATGTAAAAAAAAATATATAATAAAAAAATTATTTTTTATTTTTATATTATATATATATATATATATATATATATATATATATATATATATATAGATAGATAGATAGATAGATATAGATATATTCCTCTACAAAAGGTCTTGTTCTTCTTGAATGGTCATCATTTTGTCGACAGTCCAGACTGAATCAACATGTTGAGATCGACCATCACCATTTCAGCCAAGGATCAAGGACTGCGAATCACCAACCGTAGCCATTCCGAAATGAAACGCAAAACTAGTGTTAGCAAAAATTGAGCGAATTCTTACGGATTGATTGTTAAAACCATAGATAATCGAGTTGTTCTTCTTCGTCGACGTGTTCCATATTGTGTTCAAGACTATTACGTCCAGCTTCACTACCAGAAATTTACATCTCCTTTTCTTTCAGCCAAGTCAAGCAAGCATTCGAAAACGAAGTACTTCCTGGATTAGATGATCAGGACAAGCTGGATTATCAACGTTTCTTGACGGATTCTGAACCATTCGAAGATGAGTACGACTTTCCACACGGCCAAATACAATCTGGTGAATCTCACAGGCACGATGTCAAATTTCGCTTCTTTCTTGTTTCGTATCAAGAATTTCGTGAAGAGTCTGGCTTCAGATTCAATTTTACAAAAGATAAAGTCAATTCTTGTCCAGTGATTCAACTCAGATTCCGTAAATGTGATGGGAATGTTTACACTCAGCATTATTTCATGATGGAAAAAGTTCAATTTGTGAAACGAGATCAGATTTATTTTGATTAATTTGGATTAACATCACCAAAAGCTTCTCGACAAGATGTGTTGAACAAAGTCAAAACATCTGAATGGAATGATGACCGGCTCTTGTACCAAAGTATGCTTGTGCCTGTGACACAAGCTTTTAAATTGCTCAGTCGACAACAAATGGTCAAAACTGATCTAAAACAGTTCTTGTGTTGTGACATGACCATCATCAAAAGTCTTATCAATAGCGATAATAATCACGAAGAAGATCAGCAGGAACGTGTAACTTGTTCCGTTTCAACTGAATGAGAGATTTGTTCAAGTGTTCTTCCAAATCTGGGTCGATTGGTCGTATGTCATGGCGCAGCATGAGAAGATACGCTTCGTGTGGATCACTCGGATACGTGAAATGTATGTCTTCTTTTTCCAATGGAACATGGCAAATGATAATTTTTGTGTTGGGTGAATTCCATTTCAAATCCAAATGAGTCGTAATCACAATGATTCTGTAACGATGATCTTGAATTTCTTCTCCAAAATCTGGTTCCAAGCACAAGTAAACGGGCAGACCATCAATACGAGACTCGAATCCATCGAATCCTTTAGTCTCGAGCCAGTGGTTCAAATGAAATTCCAGTAATTCCGGAAAGAATGCCAAAAAAATTCCCAAACAAGATGGTTGAATGACGATTGTGCGAGGCTTCACGCCATGCTTCGTATGGATTCAACATCTTTATTATTATAACATTGATTTTAAAATTACTAAAATTTATATTTCGTATTTAATTTTTTACGTATAAATAGAGATCATTGATCGATTAATAATTCATTTGGTGGTGAATAAGAAAGACATCATGTATTGCCGTCGCTTTTATAAACCATCTATTGACAAAGCGTACGCCTTGAGAATTCTAACGACGGAACAGTACGATTACATTCTCAACCTTTTCGAAAAGGATTTGTTCTTTATTAATAATCAAGAGTCTTTGGAATTGTTTTAATCCGTTATACCAGATATCCAAGTTTCTTCAGACGAACATTATCGTGTTCGAGTCAAAACATGGCTTTATCTCAAACTTATGTGTTTCAAATCTGCTGAGAGGGATCCTCGATTCTGGAAATACGTTTCTGAAGATGACGGTAATGATTTGTTTTATTACAATATAGAAGATTTTTCAATATTTCGTCCATCCACCGTGCTTGTCGAAAACGGTTCGAACTCGTCGAGACATGGAAGCCAGCAAACGCTTAAAGTATGAATTTTCCAAAGAAGCAAAAGCTGTTTGTACGTCTTCCCATAATTCGTCACGATTCCTGAATCCTCGTACTTGGATGAGACGGATTAATTCGGCCCAAACGTTTTCTACGGGATTCATGTCTGGTCCTTTAGCTGGCCAATCCCACAAAACTTTCCAGTTGCGTTCTTTCAACCAAGTTGTGGTCATTCGACTCGTGTGAATTGACGACAAATCTTGCATGAACGTGAAATTGTGTTCCGTGACTGGTTTTTCGATCATAGGAAGAATTCGATTCGTGTAATATTCCGCATTGAGGGTTTTTTGTTCGACACGATGTATTCATCGAATCATAATGTCTGGTCCGCCGAAAGCCAACCAAACACAAATTGGGAAACGGCCACCAGTCTGATTGCTGGACGCAGTCAAATATCGTTCGTCGAAACGATCACTGCCACGTTTGGGTCTGTAGACACGTAATGCGCCTCTGGACTCAGCACGAAATATTTTTTCATCTGGAAAAATGATTTGTTCCCATTGGTTTCTCGTCCATTCTAGTTTAGAAACGGCAAAAGAAAAACGCATTTGTTTATGAATCGGTCGTAAAAATGGCTTGTGTGCTGGAATAAGACATTTTAAACCCTTTTCTTTGAGTCGATTACGAACTGTGTCAACACTACAGTGCGATGCAAGTGTTCTTTGTAAATCAACAGCTGAAACGAATGGATTGGACTTGCATTCTTCGTATAATCGAGCGTCAAGCAATGGATCCGTGACACGAGGACATCCTGGTTTGGAGATGGAACGACATCCATGTCTTGAAATCCACTAGTGAACTGTCGAATGTGGTAATCGTAATCGTCGAGCAATGTCTCGTTCCGATAAATGTTCTTCTTCATACAGTTGCATGATTTCTTGTCGTTTTTCCATTGCATGTTCTTTATTTCAAGAGAAACAAAGTAAGATGATCAACATTTATTTTACCAAGTGTAGAACACGGACAGGCACTGAAAATGTTATTGAGCGCATGTCGAAAAACAAACGTCCAATGTTACAAGGTGATTGCATTGTGTGTCGGACACGCAAGAGCGCAATCGTCTCAGCAACATTTTTGAAAGAAATGAATTGTCTCTTATAAATCAAGGGAGAGCGATGGACTTTCTCAGCCTTGTCGAGCAAGGCCTTTGTCATGGAAAATCTTCAGTGATTCTTTCACCAGGACCCGCATTGCAATGCACTGATGGCGGAGAATATCCGATTCGGGATTTGTACGAGTACATTAATTACGGAGATGGAACAGATCAATTGAAATCAAGTCGATTGGCTCAAGCTTTTTATGCGTGGACTGGAGATGATCAAGTTCCCATGAATTTTCCCATCATGTTTGTGAAAGGAATCTTGGACACGAGAGTGTACGGACAATCTTTGAAACGAGTTGCTGAAACTGTGAATTATTTAAAAGCAATCAATGCACCATTTACAGGCATGACGAGACAAGAACCTATCGATGGACAAGATTTCATGCAAACGTATTTGAATGCCATTCAATCGTCACAAGATCATTCCGACATTCCTGAGAACGAGCGAAAACTTTTAAATCAATTAATCAACAGCATGCATCATGCACTTACGTCCAAAGAATTTCTCAATCCGTTTGAATTTTACTTTGAAAAATTGGTACCGTACGTTTTATCATGTCGACCAGACTGGAAGCCTCTGCACGTAAAAGAACCATGGAGTGATAACTTGGCCAGAGAACTTTTGGTTCAATTGGCCATTTCGAACCAGATTCGAGAATCTTTTAGCCAATTTTCGATTCCGTTCGATGTTGTGCACGTCATGCTCGGATGTTACGTCTCTTGCACGGATCTTAAAATTGTGGCTAATTGGGCTCTCGATTTAATGGCTCGTTGTTGCGGTCAGTTTTTCTGGCAAAAATATTCTTCGAACCAATGCGTACAAGCCATTCAAAACGTTTTAAAATCAGAAGTGTCGTACAAGCACAGGACTGATCTTTATTATGTCGTGCGTGAAAT
This sequence comes from Latrodectus elegans, assembly GCA_030067965.1. Taxonomy (NCBI): domain Eukaryota; kingdom Metazoa; phylum Arthropoda; class Arachnida; order Araneae; family Theridiidae; genus Latrodectus; species Latrodectus elegans. The sequence continues at coordinate 133,672,293 of CM057814.1, forward strand.
TTCTAAAGGAAACGGTGCCGAATGTCTTTCTAGCTTTTTACCACAGTACGTTCAGCTCGAACGTTTGATTCGGGACAAGATAGATTATTTGACTGATTTTGCCATTTCTCAATTGTTTCCAGCCGTCCTGTTTCAATATGGGGCTGACCAGTTGGGATTTATGCTCGCACTTGGACATGTGGCTTGTAATGTCGATCAAAGAACGGGTCAAATGAGAAAAGGAGCTCATGCCAAAGCTCGTTCGATTCATCGTGTCGTGAAGAAGTTTGTTCAAAATGTCCAGCAATTCGATAAGTTGTATTGGACGCTGGACGCGTTCCACGTGTTCCTTGTTCGTGTGCCAGATATCGAAAAGGATATTGTTGAATTGGCAAGACTCGTACTCGAGTCAGAATAATAAAGAGGATAATGGATCTCGATCGAGTTATCGAAAGCCTTTTGGACGAAGCTATCAAAGACAAACAGAGCGATTTGGTCACGTTAAGCACCATTCATATACGAATCGTGAGTCGAATCATGGCTCAACTTGGAATCAAGTGGTCTCTTATGAGTGATCTGGTCGAGAACCACGTTCCAGTTCATCCTCAGATTGCTGAAGGTTTGCTTAGGATGTGTGGAGACGATGAAGAAGCTGAATCTCTCTTGTCTCAAGATTTTGTGCGAACGGACAAGATTACCAAGTTTAAGTTTCTCAAGAATACTGTAGTCGAAATAGAATACTTGTGCGCAGTAGATGGACTCATCAGACATGGTGGACCAGTCTTTGACTGGAGACGCTATGTCAACAATTTGAGATTCGCGCTTGTTGGATCCAAAGGCGAATTCGATGATGAACCCAACAATAATTTCAAACGATTGCACGTCCAGTGTGTAAGAAAACTACACCAAATGTCCAGTTCGTCAGTATTGGTGTATCTCGTGATGAGAGAAATCTTCAAGGACGTGTGTGGCATTGATCTTCCCGAGGTCGAAGGCGCAACAATCAAAGCTGAACGAGCTGAAGAAATGAAAGGTTATTTTTTTATCAAGTATTGGATTGGATAATGTGAAACAGTTGGCCGTACTATTCAAATTATACGATGAACGCAAAAGAAAAGAAACGTCTTTTAATGATTCGATGCCGAGAAAACTATGTAAGAAAGAAGAAGCAGTTGTGAAATCTGTTGTACCAAGTGACGATAAAGAAATGGAAGAAGAAAATAAGAATGAAATCTTAGAACAATCTACGGAACGAGATGAATAAATGTGTATAAGTAAAAAAAATAAATAAATAAACAAATATATAAATAAACAAATATATATGTATATATATACATATATATATATATATATATATATATATATATATATGTATATATATATATATGTATGTATATATATATATATATATATTTGTTTGTTTATTTATTTTTTATTTGTTTATTTATTTTTTTCTTTTATATATTTTTTCCTTAGTTCTATTACTTGTCTTTAATTCATTCTCTTAAAATGATTCTGGACAGACGCTTCTTGTTTGCTAGCTTCTCTTTTGATTTCGCCTTTCTTGTCTTGTAATTTAACCAGTTGAAATGATTCTAAACGAATGGCTTCTCTTCTTCTTGGTTATCAATATATTTCCCAACTTGTGTTTCATTAAATGAACGCCAGACAGAAAACAAAGTTCAAGATGGAGACTCTTCCAGATTTGATGTCATTCATTTTGCGCCAGAATCAAACGATCGTGTTTGGTAATACGACTCGACAACAAGTAGCCATCATCTCGCCGCATTACCTGTTTCCAATGACTGAAGATAATCGGATCCAGATTGTAAAGTCTCTGAACACACAATGCGATTTACTTGTCCTCGTGGAACCAGTTCCTTTCCAAATCATTGAAAAGCCAACTTGTGCTTCACGGTTTGTCGTATTTACCAGTCACTTGTCTTTTACCACGAAACCCGAAGCGGTCTTTACTCACGTTTGCTACACGCATTCGAAGAGTAGCTTGGCACAACTTGCCCAGAATACTAGACAACTTTTAGATCTTCAAGATTCGTCCGTTCAGACCAACAATGCTAAGGCTGTTCAGGTAGATGCCATTAACGTCGTTCTCGTTGGAAACCAGAATGATTCTTCTGAATTTGAGCAACATTCTTATGTGATATTGGACTTGACGACTCATTACGCTCCCATCATGAAGATGTATTTGTCTTTTCTATATTCGTTCGAACGTCTGCTTGACAACATTTTACTCGTGGACAGATGGATGATTTGTTTTTCCGAAAAGAATGGATGACGAGCATTCGATCAATTCGTACAAAACACATTGGACCTTTTGTATTGTTTCAAGTTTGATGCTGGCAATGTGACTGATTTACAAAGTATTTTACCCTTGTTTCCAGTATACAAATCCGGTACCATTGATAAATCATTCAAAGTAAAGACATATTCTTATGGCGGAATCAAGTACGTGGCACCCGAGACGATCGAAGACGTCTGCAAAGCCGTTGTCATGTACAACTTGAATCATTGGGTTGGATCAGTGTATCGCATTAAAGAATAAAAGAGAATATGTGTGATTCAGATTCGCAAGATGATCCCTTGTCTTCTACGCTTCGATCGATGAGCCAAGACCGTCGATCAAGAAGACGTTCCCCTAGTTGTTCGTCCGTTTCTATATCATCCAAATCTAAATCATCCCAATCCTCTAGTTCCAAGTCTTCTAGTTCGAAATCATCCGGCAGTTCGAAATCTTCTAGTTCCAAGTCACATGGTAAAAAGAAGAAGAAAAAGAAAGACAAGAAGGATAAAAAGAAGAAAAAAAAGAAAAGTTCGACGGCGTCTTCTCCATTCTTGAGACGAATATCACCCAATGAATTAGAGCACGTAAGCAAAGACGGAAAACATAGAATTATTTTCAGATTTTCAAATGGCAAATTCCAATCAAGACGAATACCCAATAAAGCTTGTAGCTTGTTACTTAGTCATTATTCCAAAAAACACGAGTTACAAAGAGACAAACTTCCACACGATGCCGTTGTATTAATCAAGAAGAAAAGACGCGTTCCTTAAGTCATGGATTTTTTCACGGAAGAGATCATTCAAGAGCTTGAACAACAGCACGACGCCTTTCTCAAAATATTTCGTGAAGGTGTGGATCCGCATTCTTTGTCACCTGATAAAAAACAAGAAGTCGAACAAATTTTTAAATCAAAATTTCCAAACGAAACATTTAGAATCAAAGTCTCCGAGTACACTATTGATAAATAATGAATCCAGAGATTGTGGAATTAAATGAAGAAGGACCTGTTGGATATCAGTCTAATGTTTGTCCACGTCTCATGTACGATCCTTTGAGGAGAAGATACGCAAGGACGACAATCGTTCCACCAACCAAACGGAAACGGAACGAAGATTTTCATTTATCGCAATTCAATTCATTTATCAATTCATTTATCGCAAACAAGAACGAGGGGAAGGATATGCTCTTTCTTTGTCAGAAAAAGATTGTGACGACATTGAACGCTCTGATCGATACGAATTGATGGCTGATCAAGCTTTGAGAAAAATTGCTCGCCTTGTCACTGTATTGAATGGATCTTGTAACTATAGAATGTTGGAATTACACAGTGAAAGAAGGATACATTAGAAAAAATTTTTTATATATATTTTACGTATAAATTGCACGGTCTCCTTACATCAAGATTCATTTGATCGGTTCTTTGTACGCTTGATTGTTAACAAACGTCTTTAATAATCAAGGAATCAAGTATCAGTTCCAAGTTCTCTTCAGTCATGAGTGTTTATTTTCTTGAACATCAGCTGGAAAACGAACCAGTGCCTGAAAAATTTCCTGCTCACGTTTCGACTGATTCCGATTGTTGGACCGACAAGGCAATGATATTTCTACTAGTCGATCGATTTTTTGGTCGAATGGATTTTCCCAAAGAAGAAGTCTTTCAGAAGACATCAGACGTGGCTAAAGTCTTTCTCTTGAGTCATATGAAATTCATCGGTCTTGATCGTAAATTCAAGACATTGGACAACTGGGATCCGCAAGAATGTGTGCTATACGTCGAAGACATCGGAAAACATTTTTTCAAATTGAAAGGCACAATCAGTTGGCCAGAAATTTTTGCATTCATCAAAGCCTGTAAGCTGTTTGGTCTGGATCCTCATTGTCCTAGATACAAGTACGTTTGCGAAGAAACCAACGTGATTGAAGAATATCAACTTTCGTTCGAATACGGTAGAGATTTTGCCGACGCGACCAAACAATATCTTTGGTATCGTCTGAATAGATGGATTGATTATAATGGCGGATGGAGAGCAGCCATTCTTCCATATGAAAATGATAACAGAGAAATGAAAACTCGACCAACGACATTTAAATCACTTACGTTATATTCTGAAGACGAGAATAAAGATGACGACAAATGAAGAACAAAAATTGTTGAAAGAACTTGATGAGAAATATCGAAACGTGTTTACTCAGTCCCACGAGCAAGAAATCAAGTTGGAAGGCAATGTAGATTTCTTGCCAGTAAGCAAAGAAATAGAAATGACCTCACATGAATTTCAAACATAATCAAGCAAGAAACTGGATGTAATAAATACATTGGTCGACCGATTACACGAGTTTCAAGACAAAAAAATAAAAAATATTTTTTAATTTTATATTCCTTGTATATAATGACAGAACCAAGTCCACTGGACTCATTCGATTCTTTAGTTCTCTTACTGTGTATTCATCATGGTCAAGACAGTACGATTCAATCCTGTCGTTGAAACCTTTGCGTTTTTATATGAAGAGCAGCCTGACTATAAGCATAGCGACCTGAAATTATTCGAAGATCTACTGGTGAAATGGCGAAGAAATAAAATTTCAATCATTTTCGGAAATATTGGACGACGTCCTCAATTACTTCATCACTTTATCGATGTTTGCTTTTCTCCATGTGAAAGTGTTTCCATATACTCGAAACGTTGGCCTGTGTCTCCTGTGTCTTCTAAAACGGCTGATGTTTTATTTGTCATAGAGCCAGACATTGGTGAAGATATTCTTTCATTCCAAGCAAACAAGTTCGTTGTCATTTCGACTAGTCACATGAGCTTGTCTTCAACAGCACATTTCACGACCAGTTTGTGGATGAAACCATTGTATTTTTTTTACTTGGGTTGTTCTCCGTGTCAAGTGTCCGATAAACCAATTGATCAACCTATTCCGTTTTTTCCACCAATTTTTTATGATGACACATGGTCACCACCAACAGATGCCAGAATCCATGGAATATGTATCGATGTGACAAGATCTCAGACGGTATTAGAAGCTTACTTACGATATTTGACTGGACGCGAAATGATTCGAGACTTGCCATACACTATGAAAATATCAGAAAGACACAAACGGATATTGCAAACATTGTTACCCAAGCGCCTAGTCGAGAATCTCATTAAAATAAAGTGGATACACTTTGTGTTTTATCAAGACATATTTTCAAACGATGAGTCTGTGCAATCTGTGCGGTCAGTCAATAGACGATCGACGATTCTTATGGACACTCGATTGTGAACACGAATTTCATGAAGCCTGTTTGTGGATCAAGTATCGGTATTTCAAAAATTGTCCTATGTGTCACGAGCCTTTGTCACAAGCGGACAAGGCTCGTTACTATCAAAACAGACACGTTATTCGAGAAATGAGAATGCATCGAAAGGGATATTGGTCTAGCTAGGACAAAACGATGATGCATGTTCAAAATCACAATCAATCAAGTAGTTGTTCAACCAATCGAGAAAAGTTTGGTTACCAGTCGTAAAATGACGGACACCAGTCTCGTTCAAAAATATTCCAGTGGCACGACGTGGTCGAACTTACAAATGCTCTGGAATTTCCACACGATCAGGATGATCATTGCCCAAGCAATAATTAACACTGTTTGCAAAGAAGAGAACGTCTCCCTCATTTTCACGAAAAGTGATCATTGTTCAAGGACGACTAACAATCGGACTAAGCAGAAGAAAATGGTTCCAAGTGTAAGGACGATTGCTCATCTTTATTTGGAAAACGATAAGTATTTTAGAGAATAAAATTAAATCAAGTAGTAAAAAATTAAACTGTATAAGTAAAAAAAATAAATGAATAAAATAAAAAAAATAATATAATATATTTATTTATTTTATTTTATTTTATTCATTTATTTTATTTATTTATTCTCTATAAATACTTGAGCTCTTTTGTTTCTCATATATAATCAAAGTAAAATGTCGTTCGTGCATGTATCATACGATTCCATCGACGAGCTTGTGTCCAAGTTCCAAACTTTGAATTTTGTAACCGATGCTGTTATTCCGAATGATCCGAAAGCAAATTTTGTTTTGATTGACAAAGTTTTTTGTTATGGTTCGTATGGTGGACTCGTTTACGATAGTGTTTTACCTCGATGGAAAGGAGATTTCATAGCTTCGTCCATTGGACATGGATTATCCATTGTTTGGTGGAACACAAACGATCCGGATTCCTGTGGAGATTTGTACGCTCTTAGCATTGACGATATAGTGGCAGTCACACCAAATATTTTCTATCAGTTGAAAATTAATCAAGTGCGTCAAAATACTTGTGGTCGAAGTTCTTACTTTGGCAAAGCTTCTCTCATGAACTTGGCGTCTTCTTCGTAACTGATTTCTTCGTACACGGGATTTTGACTGCTAAAGTTCTTGAGCGAATTCACCTTGTTGTGAATATTGAACCACAACGTTCCTTGCTTTGTATTTTCGTCCAACAATTGAATTTTAAGTTCTTGCACCAAATTTTGCATGTGTTGCATGCAAATGCCACAGCGTAATGCTCGATACAATGGCTTTGTGACCAACTGTCGCCAATGCGTTTTAGCAATTGCAACATCGTGATTCTTCTCTTCGGACGATGTATCAATGGCTTCAGCCATCCAATGCAACAGTCTCCAAAAAGACGGTCCAAATTGCATGATTTTTAGAAAACTGAGACTTGAAAACATTAGTTCCGCTTCATTTATGCTATTCACAGTCAAAGCAAGATTTAAATCCTTTTCCATGAACGAACGAAGAGCTGAAGCTTTACCATCGTGAATCAAATTCAAGACGAGCATGTCCAATGCAAGGAAACGTTCGCTTGTCCAATGAACGTCGTACATGAGCGTCAGAATGCAAAATGTGCATTCTTTAAAGATATTTGTCCAAGCGTAAAGTATACTGAACGACTCGGGCTTACGAAACGTGCGAAGAAAACATTCCTCCTTGATTATTGCGGCCAGTCTCAAAAGAAAAGTGAACACCGTATCATCCATTCGTTCTCGAGGATTTCCAGATCGAAAATCAAACGTAAATCGTTTCGTATCCCAAGGAACTATTACGTTGGCACGATCTGTCACAAGTTGAATGTTTTGCTGAAGAAATGGGTCCGTTTCTTGATGTTCTGCTTCTCGTAAAGCGAAATGATCGACATTTCCAAAGAAAGCGCGTTTTAGAAGATTATACGTCCAGTGCTTCATTACTTGCTTGATTTATAATAAAGAAAGAATGTGTCGAGTCATTGTGTGTTCAATTTGCCATCGAAGAATTCGTTTTGAAGAGTGTCAAAGCAGGGACATTTGTTATGTAACGATAGAACTATTAGGTGTTTGTGCCAGACACAATGATAAAGAAGATAGTACTCGATGTCTTTGAAAAAAAATATAAAGTATAAAAAATTTTTATACTTACTATATAAAATATAAAAGATTTTTATACTTTTTTATATTTACTGTATAAAAGAACTTGTTTAGTCTCTTGGTTCTTCACTCGCATTTTGTACGGATCGGATGACCATTCGCAAATTCTCTGTTCAACTTCGCAATTTGGCTTTCGCTTTAGACAAGCGATTGCTCGTGTATTACGTCGCTTCATTCTTACATTTGCGAGAAGGACGTGTTCGATTCAAGATTTTGTCTGTTGGACCTAGGAAATATAAAGGATCGTTTGCATCCTTTAATATAAACATTTACGATTTTCATCATGGTAAACATTTATCATCTCGATGGAAACAACTTTTTAGAAAATGCATATCAAGAAGGACTCATCAAGCTTTATCATTCATAGCCACCTGATGATGGAAGCATTCTGGTCGACAAGATTTCTTCTTGTGCATGTGGTGGACAAAACAAAATTATTGTGAAAGAAGACACCATCATTGTCGTCCGGGGATAACATCAAATTGCTGGTTATCCAGCGTACGTACTTCATCCAGATTGTTCCCAGCAAGAATCCGTGACTGTCGTGGTATGGTTGACAAGACACAAATTTTATTCGTTTGCTTCGGCTATTGAAAAAAGCTCGTTGGTTCGATACCTTGTTCCTAGCAAGTTTTTTCGAAAGCGACCACATGAAACGTGTCAAAATTGTGAATCTTTTCAACTTACTGGAGATCCGATCTTTTTCCTCAAACACATTGTCTTGTCCGAGCGAAATAAAGGGCCCACGTTAGAAAGCGTGGTGGTATGAACAACAATTACGAAATAGATCACGCTTTACGATACGCCGTCGAAGAGACCAAAATCTATTTGCTTCGCGTGTATCGTCAAAAGATGCCTTATATTTTCCAATATGCCCATTTGGAAACAAGACCAGCTGATTCGACTAAAGATTACTTTGTACCTGATGATTTACAGTGTATGGTTGTTACCAAAACTTATTTTGATGAAACTGGCTGTAAACAAGTAAGTTGTTTTCCTTTCAGGCAAGACTTAGAACCTTGCACGGAATCGGACCCAGGGCAAAGGATTCCACTTGGATCTAGCTATACGATAGGTTGTCAACCAGTTTGTAATGATCCTCGATTCGCTCATAAGATCGACACTGAATGGTGGAATATGTGTGTTCAAGTCAATCCACACAAGAAACTTGTAGCCATGTTCCCAGAAAAAGCTTTCGGACAAAAGTGAAAACATCATGGTGGATTTGATTGGAAAGATGGCAAACTGGTCTTGACGAAAGAATATTGCTTGGCTTACGGTTTGGATTTCAATGGTAGAGATTGCTACAGCAATACGGGACAACAAATCGAGGAATTCTTTACGGGCAAAACTGTTTATCGTGCTCACAAATCCAAGAACAGTCCAGCAATTCAACGTGGTCTGAAACCAATGGAACCTAACTTGCAAGGCGATGTGATTAATCCCCTTGACCAACAATATTCAAGAGAGTGTTCCTTCAGAAGTTTCGACTGACTTGGCTAGACAAATCGCACAAGAATTGACCATAGAAATTGGTTTAGACCTCTCGATCAATGTGATTGAAGTCATTTTAAAGAAACGTGTGCCAATATTGACTCAATGAGCCACCAAAGACATTGTCTTCAAGTCGGTCGTCAAGCAAGCCATGATTCAAGCAACGTCTAACGTAGCCATTAAAACATTTTTGACTACTGGCCGAATGCTCGGTGGTACGTCCAACATTTTAACGTTATACGTATGGGATTCTTACGATTACGACAAAGTGATTGATGAACGAACGCTGAAGCGAATAGATCGTAAACTGGACATTCAATATTTTGGAAGAGAATTTAATCATTTGCCAGAAGTCACACCTGAATACGTGTGGGAATTGTTTGCTGAAGATCAATCGGATCAATACGAGTACATGGCAAATAAAATTAAAGAATATTTGGCCGTTCTTCGAACTCCTGTCGAAAGTCCACCGCCACCAGTTCAAATTGTAACTACTTGGAAAACGTCAAATCAAAATTGGAAAAACTTATTGATTGTGACTGTAGCTTTGAGTTGTATGATAATCTTTTCTGAATTAATTCATGTGTGGGCTTTCATAATGGTGATGGCAATAATGATGTTTGGACCGTAAAGAAAAGAGAAAGAAAGAGAATTGAACTAAAAATAAAAAAAATCATATATATATATATATATATATATAAATTAAAAAATAAAAAAGTCATATTTAGAATAAAAAATTATGTATGTATATATATATAATTTTTATATATTATTTATTATATATTATTTATTATATATACATATATATATATAATTTTTATTCTAAATATGACTTTTTTATTTTCTAACGTATTATATATAAGACATCTTTTATTCTTCAGCTCATTTACTTTCTTGCTTTGCTGGATCCAGTGTTTTTATCTTTCACACGTTGTTGGACAATTTTTATGTCTTGCTTGAAACCATCGATATTGTTCAGTTCATTTTTTCTTGAAGCAAATATTTGATTTTTCACAGAGAATGAATCACTATGAATCAGTGGTCCGTCGATTAGCTGCCAAACCTTTGTTGAAAGTAAAATTTGATGGAAAGCCATTCAGTATTCACATTGAATTTCAAGACGGCACGGTTCAAACACACCCACTGGATTTGGCATTGCGTCTCTTTCTTGTTACGATGCAAAACGTTATGTTTCATGAAAGATCTAAAGAAGAAGCCATCCCGTCCGAGCTTGGATTTTTTGAGCTTCTTGGTTTTCGATCCGGTCAAGTCATCTTGTTCAAAAGAGAAGATGGCGTTGATATCACCATTGAATTTTCATAGCAGCTATGATGTCGTCCATCCGTTCACACGTGTAACAGTACTTGAAATATTTGAACACCATAATCGATAGCAAAGATACAAATATGATTATCGTGAGAATGATGACATGAAAATAACAATACTGTGATTGAATCTTCAAAACGTCAATAGAGTACAAAAGTCCACCAGCCAATGTCAAGATTCCAAATGGTTCGAGTTGTCCAACGTTCATTCTGATTCAAGTAAGCGCTTGGCTAGAACCAAGTTTTTGTACACTTGATTCCAGAGAGACTCGTGAAGAATTAGTGACTGTCTGAGTTCGAAAGCAAATTATTCATACTGTGCAAGCGTGGCCGCAAATCCAATAATGGTTGATGGCATATCGGAAAGTGTCGTTTGACCACGTAAGAAATTCTCCATTCGTTCATAAACTTCAGACCATGGTTCGGATTCAATTGCTACAGCGACTTTTGGCGAAACGGAATGAAAAAATGAATGATTCCAGACAAAGTGGTGTCTACGATTTGTTCACAAGAACGTGTCATAGTTCTCTTTATTTCTGAGCATTCATATTTCATATTTTCCATTTAAAACGAACGTGTGAAAGATCGACGAACTCATTCAAAAGTAAAGAGATCACATGGAAAGACGTGTTGAAGATATTTTCCAAGCGGATGACCAAGATAAAGTAACTGATTCATTTGGATCTTTCGAACGTTCACTTGCTCTGCTGGTGTTTGGTGTTTCGTCTTTACCAGTCTTAATTGTTACTATAGTTTTCCAGTTTGCTCATCAACATTTGTACAAGACACTTGTGGCATCTGTGCTGTTTGCTCTCATCTTGTTCTTAGTCAATCATTTTCGATTCCAAGACATTGTGTTTCTTGTGAACAAAATTCAACATGCACGAATACGAATTTAGACTGGTCATGAAGAGTGAATTCATCTCTTTCCAATTTTACAAGATTTGCCGACCACCAAAGAATGTATCTATTTTGCCAAGCCACATTTTCGTTATCGTCATGGAAAGTTGGAAATAAAACAAATCGTCGATGTCCAATCCGTATACAATGATGGATTTTGGTTTAAATGGGTTTAAATGGGAAATGCCGTTTGAAAGATGGCCGAAAACGATTCATGAAAAATTTATCAACAGTACTGGAAATGCACAAGACGCGTTTCAATGCCAAGTGAGAAAACACGTTCAATTGGATGATCATGCTAAAGTGTATGCTTTTTATCAAGATGGAAAATATCAACTCGTTTTTGAATGGGAATACGGAACGTTTTCAGAAAAACCAAGTGTGATTCCTTACAATTGTTTGTTTGATAAACTTACCTCTTATAGGAGCATTTATAAACGTTTCGAGCCGTTCGAATACAAATGGTCCGGTCAATTGAATGAAACCATGACCAGAAAACGAGTCGAGTGTATTCGAGAACAGCCCGATCAAGAAATGTTGGTCGCTCACAAATGGGATGGACGATTTGGCATTGTTTATAGTTACAAAGATCATGCTAAAGAAAAATGGAAAGGTCATCGACAGGCTTTAATAACTGGTTTGTCACTCGAAGATGGATTTGCATTTGCTGCAGAACAAATGTCGAAAGATTTAATCATTTTGTTAGACGTGTATCAAGTACGAGGATGGCCGACCGCTGCATGGAATCGACGAGCCATTTTGATGGAATTTTTACCGAATCTTTAGCTACCCAATGGATTTCGAGCACAATGTTATGCTAAACGTATACAAGATTTAGTTTTACCCGTCTCGTTGAGAACGGATGGTTACATTTACCATGATGTCAAAAAAGATATTGCATATAAATGGAAACCGAAACATTCGATCGATGTTATCTATCACATGGCTATTTCTTAATGAATGACAAAAAATTCAAGTGTCTCGAGAATCGGGCCAAAATGAAAAATGGTTGTGTGTATGAAGTGTCTACTGAGAATGGGAGAGTTTTACGAAGACGACACGATCGTTTCACTGGGAACACAATGAACCAAATTGCAAAGATATTTGAATGTACAACTTGGAAAGGACCAAAAATAGAACATTTATAAAATATATTTTATATTTTTACAATTTGTATTTCTTGTATAAAATCGGAGATTACATATGACAAAACTCATTCTTAGTTCTGACTGTATTTCAAGCCATTGTTGATTTTTGATTGCTCTGAGTTTGAATAGATAAAGAAAGATGAATTACTCGAGTCTAGTGGAAAAAGTTCTGGCCGTTCCGGCTCTTGAGAAAGCAATTCAAAACATGGAAGCTAAAGGATCAGCACTCAACTTGGTTCGATCAGACTGGAAACAAAGACTTGAAAACCATATTACTTACCAGCGATTCAAGAACCATCAAGACATGTATCGTCCAAGTAAGAAAAATTCCTATTCTGAATCACAAGTTGTAATGAATTCCGAAAACGATAAACTCAAATTGATCATCTTGGGCAGTTGCTTGATTAGTCAACCGTTTGACAAGAAAACGATGGATACAAGTTTTTCAATCTTTATGGATGATTTTGAACCTTTGGAGATGGCATTCAAAGCCATGACGGCTGATGTGAGAGACCTCACATTTGTGAACGAATACAAGTTATTCATGAATAATTGCAACGCGTTGTCTTGTCGATTGTGCTTAAAGTCTAGGAAATTCTTCGAAAATTTTGGATACATTTTGCCATATAAAAATCCGTGTATAAAAACGACATTTGTGTTTGATGGAGAAAACGTTGTGGCTCAATTTGGAACACCGATGAAAAACATTTTCAAATCGAGATTTTTAGCAATTCTTGAAGTCCATCTCAGCATGAGATATTTCTTCCAAAGAGACAATAAACATGTGGTTCGAATTAGTGGCCAAATGTCTAAGATCATGGGATTTAATGAAGACAAGCTTGCTGAAGAGGAAGAAATATTTTTAGGAACATTAGAACCAATGAAACCAATGGAGGAGGAAAAAGAAATAAGAGACGAAATGTTGAGTCGACCGTTGTTCGAAGAATATGATGAAGTCGTCAGCAATAAGAGAAGTTTGGAAAATGATTTCTTAATTGAAACAAGAAATGACAAACCAATGGCATTATTTGAAGAAGAAATAATAGAAGCCATGCCAAAGTCGTGTAAGAAACCTCGATTCCAAGACGAAGTCATAGTAGAAGAATCATTCATGAAAATCTAAACAAAAATAAAATAATAAAATATATATATATATATATATATGTGTGTGTGTGTGTGTGTGTGTGTATTTATTTATTTTATTTTTTATTTTACTTGTGATATATACAGGACTTCTTTATCTCATTTACTTTCATGTTTTGCTGGATCCGAGCCTTTCAATATGTCTATGATGTTTTATTTAAGATTTTCTTTTGAGAACACGTTTCTTCTACCTTTACGAACCATGTTATTTTACATTGGCTTTGTCTATCTCATCCAAACAAGCATTCAGCCGTTCTTCCGCCTTTCAACACGCTCTTCTCACTGTACGATTCTGGAATGTCGTTCAATGTTACACGTTTGTGCATGATTTCTTTGGGAACCGAGTTGACCACTTCATCCAAGTACGATATGTGACACCTGTCCACACCAAAAATGACCAATGGCAATGGATGAGAAACGTCTTCACTAGCGACAAGATCAATGCCTTTTATCCATTGCGTGTTGTACACAATTGGATCGAGAACTTCACCAAATCCAAAGTGATGAGAAAATATGCATTTGCTCAAAAAGTACAACATACACGTTTCCAGACCATAAGCTTCGACAACTTTATTATTTTCATTGAACAAAGCTATTCGGTTTATGATTTGATAATAATGTTCCGTTTCAATTCTCGTCTCGGAAATGGCCGTCTTGGAATGAATCACGGACAGAGCTTTGGACATGAGAAGATCCTGTCCTTCGTATGCTCCCAAGTTGGCTTTTTTGCCATCGGCTGACATGTTACGAATTGTCTCAAGCACGTATCGATGGCAAACTTGAAAATCTGTCCTATTGGCAATCTGACGCATGAATTCTTCAATATGTGGATTCATCGTGTACTGGACGTCGTCCAATTGCTTAGATTGAGAATGATAATGCTTGTCAAAAAATTCACGTGTTGGAATGATGACACAGTTTTGTTTAAAGATGGTTCCTTGAACTGGTTTGAGAAAGCCTCCGACGAACTCGTGGCTCATTTCTGTTTTGATGACATAATGCTCAAGCTCGTGACCATAGATCTCACGCAAATGTTTGGCACACATCAGATGTGTGATGTGTGTACGCTTCTTTCCAGTGCACTCAGCCTTGTTAAAATTAAAGATGCACGTTGTCGATTCCATGTCTCTTTATTAAAGATGATGCTAAAGAGCTTTGTGAAAAAGAAACAACGTATCAATAAAGAGTTTGTCGCATTCGATGTCAAGGTAAAGAACAAGAGACGTCTTCGGAATCTCTTGAACAAGGACGGTAAATTACGTCAAGTGACCAAGACCGTTTTCAGCAAAAAAGGCATGACGGCTGTGGCTGCAACGAACATTTTGGGTATTGGTGTCAGCAAAATCATTGAATACATTGAATCCAATTCGGGCTGTTTCCTCAAGAAAATCGATGGTAAAGTTTGCAAAGTCCAATCTCTTAGTTGTTGTCAACCTGCAGCCGTCGAAGGATTGTCGTTTTGTAAGAACATTGATCAAGACTAGAATCAAGCTTGTCAAGGATTCGATGAAGAGAAAGAACAATCGTGCTGTCAATTGTGTGACTGTGAATATTATGGTTGTTCACCTGGACAAGACATGGAATGTCGTCGTCCAACAGTAGCTAAAGCACTTTCTTATTATGCTCAAGGCGCTGCAAAATCCTTGTTCAGTTGGATCTGGATACCATGGCTTTGGATTATGTGTGCATTCTTCATTGGATTCATCGTGATTCGGAAAATAACAAGATGATCGAACAACTGAAACAGATGTGTATTCCCAACGACAATTTCATGAAACAAGTAAGACAAGATTTGGATCTCGATGAGATTCCACACGTGCGAGCACCATTCGAACCATTTGAATCTTTGGTCACGTACGAACTGGTTCAAAATCCTAGAGTCAAGACGATTGCTAGAGCGTACATAATTCAATTGCTAAAAGACAAGGAGAACTTGGGCTACTTGTATTTTCTTGATGGTCAGCAAATGACGACGCCATTTAACATTCAAGTGAATCCAGATATTGTGATCGAATGTCGTCGAAGCCATCAAATTAAGCAAGTGATTGATGACTTGGCTGCTGAAATTGCTTGTAAAAATTCGAACACGTATGAAATTACGAGGCTAGAACTCTTGTATTTTTTAGTTCGGCTGGTGAACCCGCACTTGAATTGGATCACGGTCGATTTTGTGTTACAAGGAAACAAGAATCATGCTCATCTTGTAAAAGTTAAAGCCACCGAGTGAACGAGTCATTCTTTAAAAAAAGATATGAATCAAGAGATTCTGGGACAAGAAAAAAGACTATCATGCACTTGTTCGTGAAAAATCAACAAAATGTCTGATTTTACTAGACAGACTAAGAACGACCAGTAAGTTGTCGAATATTGTTAGAATTTATTAAAACAAATTGCTGGTCAATCAATGTGTAGAACTTGTTTGATTTGTCAACAATCGCGAATGTTTGATTGCTTTGTCAAAAAATATCCATTAGATAAGAAGGGAAAAGAAGTCTAGAAGACAATTATTTAAAATAGAAATAAAAAAGTAAGGAGATAAAGTACATATAATAAGTAAAAAAAAATTTTTTTACTTATTAAAAATAAAATTCTTTTAATTATTCTAATAAATATATATATTTTATATTTAATTTAATATTAAAAATAAAAAATATTTATTAAAATAATTAAGAATTTTATTTTTAATAAGTGAAAACATTTTTACTTATTATATGTGCATTGTCTCCTTACTTTTTTATTTCTACATTTGTCTTCAAGACTTTATCAGTTCTTGTTTGATCGTCTTCTCTTCTTAAACATTCTTCTCAATGGTTCATTCAAGTTCTTTCAGCAAGTTGTCTTTCTCGGTTCTTCATCAGTTCAAGTGGTCTTCCAATTGTTCTAGATCAAAATTTTTATTCTCACTTTATTAGTTCTTGTGTTTTTACATGATTGAACAAGACGAATCGCTTTCGCTGACATCATCGTCTTGTAGTCGAATTCGATTCACGAAATCTTTTTCTTCTAGTGTCATGATCAATGTGATTTCGTCTTCTGTTAATATAATGGCTTCATTCTTCATCGGTCTTGTATCTATATTTATTCGAAAGCAAATCTTATGTTTAGCAAGTACGAGAGCAAGATCTCACCATGATTGATTGACCGTAATGTTGTGTAAAGAAACTGGTCCATTCCTTTACGAGATACGGTAAACGTAACTGTTCTGCATAAGCGTCAGTGTCCTTTGCTTTTGTTCAAACACCAAGCTCCGAATGGTACGTCTTTGAATGCGACACGATGCAAAGAGAATTGGCTGTTGAGCCTGAATGTTTCGATCACTTGAATTCTATGATCTAAATTCAGTTTCGATTCGTTCACTGGTGTCAAGAGATATTCTACATTGTTTTCGTGAAACCACGACGCACGACCTTCTAGAACGGGCTCTCCGAAACAAAAGAATGAATCGAGATAGACAAAGCCAATAACGACAGAATCGATGGTCACTTTAATCAAATCTTGAGGCAATTCTAGCACGTCTAGAACGAAAGATACCGGCGGCCAGCATGTCGATGGAACGTGATTGTACTCGATGAAATGTTCGTATGGTTGTAGAACTTCGATAACTGTGTTTGGACGATTGCCGTTGACGGCGATGGCTATCACTTGTTTATTGTCAGATGGTTTCATACGCATGCCTTCGAATGTTATTTGAAATGACCATTCCATAATGAGTCCCAAGTCTTTCAGATTCCGTTTGGATTGGTGATGAAATGATACGAGCACATCATGAATCAAGCAATGAGGTCGGGTTGCACTCTGACGTTTGTAAACTTGACCATGTGAAACGAGACTCGTGTCTGGAAACTTGAATTCTCGAACAGGTTGTAAGTCTAGAAATTTTGGTGTTACGATTGAACAGTCCGTTGGAAATGGAATTTCGAGAACGTTGCGTCGATTCTTCCATTCGGACGCGATAGGTGCCACGTGATCGGCTGATTCGCTTGACAAAAAACACAAACGATATAATCCAGTGTTCTGATTATTATTCGAATCAAAAAAACATTTACCCGGTTGAGGAATATCTTTGATCCAGATACAAGATGCAATTCTTGTATGGATAAAAATGTTCATAGGCTGGTCGGACAATGCCTTTCATATAATGATCCACGATACTGGGATCTGAGACAAAGTATGGTGTCGCGTACAAGTGTAATGTTGCAGCATTTTCATCAGACATTGGTAAGATGATACGCTCTTTGCCCAAAAGGATCGTCCACGAATCTTGTTTACAAAAAACTGAGTGAGGAGATTCTGTCTTGAAATGAATTTTGAGAGCTTGTATAAAAGATTTATTCGAGTTAGTGTAAATCATGTCCGTATAGTGTAACCTCATCACGAGTCAAGGTTCCAAGCAATGTCAGCAAAATCAAGAACAATCATGTCGTGATTAACTTGATAGTTGAAACAGCCATGAAATGTGCTGTAGATTGATCCGTATTTGAAAATGTTCATGTTCCTTTACTCATCTACAATTGTCTTGTGAGCAACGTCTACATAGTCCTGAAATCTTGTGAAATTGCTTGCAGTGACGCGAGCAAAATTTGTTTTCCATGATTCCACATTTTGAACAATAAACTGTCAGACACATTCTTATTTCTTTTCTAAATTCAAATACAAAATTAAAAAAAATATATTTATTTTTTCTTATCTTTCATTTTCTTTTTATAAAAGGACTCGTTAACGTTTTTTCTGATTCAGACCATAGGATGAAGATGGAATCAAGATGAGCTACACGAACTTTCTGAAATCCATTTTGGGAAATCGTTTTCAAGTCTATGTCCCACATCTTTACAAGATTCACGTTTACTGTCTATTTGTTGTCGTGCTCTTATTGGCATTGACGACTTATACAATTCAGAGTTATCGAAATGAGTTCACGAAATCTTTTCAACAACGAGGTCATGCGCTCAGAGCCAAATACGCCACAACGGCAACTTGCCGGCTATGATGGAACCATACTTAACGAATTACAACGTGCATGTTAATAATTTTATCGAATTTCTTATCCATCGATTGGAAGCTCGTTTCGTTTACGATGGTCCGCGAGACGTGTACCAGCACATTCTTCACAGGACTGTATACGCTTGTTCCGTCCAGTGTAAACCCAATCAATTGTTAAAAGACGTGTTTCCAGTCATGATCGGATCTCAGCTTGACATGTTCATTCGCCATCGAGGTGAAACGTGCTTTATAAAATCTTTGTGCAAAGTAGACAAAGTTCCGTTTCAAGATCTAGATATTGCTCGTGGATTCTTTATCATCTTTGGGTACGTGAGACATTTGCCTAATTTTTTTACCAACGATCCGACCAACACGCACGTGGTCCGCAAGAAAACAGTTCGAGTTTATTCATACGATTTATTAGATCGAGGAAAAGAACTCAGCTGGTACACTGTTTCGGAAGGAAAACGAAAAGCTGGAGACATAGTCGTCGTGCACAATGATGGAACGGAAATGCCATACGATGGAGCATTCTTTAATCATTGTCCGTATCCCGTGTATCCAGTATCTTACATGGCATGGTTATTGAAAGACGAAAGGTTCGACATTGATGATTTGGGTAATAAAATTGTTGTGACGGCTGGCCATTTATTTGTCAAGCTTTTCATCAAATACTTGTACGGCCCACTTCGAGAAAACAATTGGTCAGTTGTCAAATCCAAGCACGCACTGGTGATCAAGTCCATCGAATCTGGAAATTTGTTACACGTTCTCTCGCGCAAAACGGTCTACTTTAAAGAAGTCAAGTCCTCTGGAAAAATGGCTCATATGGAATCATCGTATAGGGAAATCGGGGACAATGGCAAAGTTTTCAAAGAAAAAACAATCGGATGTTATCGAGAAGTGCCAATGCAAACGTATCCGTTGAATCCGTACTTGTTGCAAATCATGGTACGACTGACTTCAAGCAAATTTAAAAATTGTTCTCTTTCCGCTTTTCATCCAAGCTATTTGGGATTCTTGTGCGTTCTTGGATGTTTCGAGACGAAGAATGTTGGACGAACGACTATGATGGTTCGCAACACCATGATTTCAACGTCTGATGAACTGGATTGTGTCTTTCACGAAGGCACGGCAGAATTGTGGAAAGACGTTTTGCAATTGGATCCAGAAATTCATCAACCTGAATATTTTGTCGTGGTGAATGAAGCTTGTGTGCCAGTGACAAAAAATTGTTTCGATTCAATCAATCTTCTTCGCATTAAGAAAACGTTGAAACAAGTAGAATGTTTTCCACAGGACAAGTTTATTTTTATTCGCTATAATGTTAGACTTTTCCTCAAGAAATTGACAGATGACATTTGGGTCACGACCAGAGATGAGCTTTACTGGTCCCAAAAAGTCTTAAACTGAGAACGAAACAAGAACTCATCAATCATTTCGGATACGATTACGTTTGTGGATATCACGTCGATTTAAATCCATTTTTTATGCACGATGCGGCACCAAAATCAATTTTAGGATTCAATGCATTGAAAAATGCCGTGTTGGCCACGGATTCTCGATACATTCGTTATTTCATGGACACAGTCTCTGCGTATTTGGCTGGTGGAAATGATTACGAGGCCGTTCTCGAACCAAAAGATTTTGAAATCTCATCTCGATTCGTATTGAAAATGCCTCGTGTCACGGTGGCGTACATGAGTTTTCAAGGATCCACACAAGAAGATTGCATTGTTAAGAGAAATGATGTCAAATGTTTCGATTGCTTTCGATTTTACACGTTAAGAGCTCGTGTTCAACAAGGAACGGCTATGGCATTTTATCCGGTTAAAGGAGATTCGAATGGATTGGTCGGATCCTTGATTCACGACGGAGGAAAACTCGAATTTCTTTCGATGAACGTTCAAATAAATGACGTGAGTGAACGAGAATCGGAAATATTTTTCAACAAGACACCATTTCGTGTTGTCCAATAAGTCTTGACTCAAAACAAGCTGACTATCAGTGTGAAACAAGCTCATCAGGCCAGCACGGGAGACAAATTTTGTAATTTGCACGGTCAAAAAAGGCGTAATGCGAATTATGGACCGAGTTCCACTGCTGGATGAGACGATTCGACCAGATTTGATCGTGAATCCGTACAGTTTGTTTCGAATGACGTCTAGAATGATTATTGAAGGAATTCAATTGGGAAATGGACGTGATGAGGGAAAAGTGCGAAACAGTGAAAGAAATTTGATTCCTGGAGCAAGTGCATTTTATGCCAAAACGTTTTATTTTCCTATTGCTTACTGGAGCGGAGAACACATGTACGCGCCCAAAGAATTTGTTCTCGACAAAGTGATAAATCAAGCCGTCAAAGGAAGATCAAGAGGAGGTGGCATGAGAATTGGAAACATGGAAGTCTTGAACGGAATGCGTGGAAACGGAATAGCATCTTGTTTCGAAGAGAAATTCTTTGAACATGGATATAACACATTATCGGCTCAAGTGGAAAATTATTTAATTACACGTTTTAAAAGTTATAATTTCTTTACATCACGAGAACTTCGCATCGTGATGAGCGGATGCAGTGTTCCCGGAGAAGGGGAACATAAAATCTTTCACGTTGCCGAAGTACTAGGTGGATGTCAACGTACGATCATAGTGAGTTTCGAACAAGACGTGTTTGTTTTGGCACTGTGTCGTCTCGATCGCTATGAATCTATTCAAGTCTATCACTACGGAAGATTTTACAACGTAAAGATACTAGCGAATTTGGAAACGTGTTCTTTTCTTATCGGAAATGATTTCTGCCCAGCAGTTGTCGGAATTTCATCAACAAATGCACCATCTATTCTTTTGGCCATGAGTCAAATAGAAGAATCTGAAAATCCGGTCGTTGTGATCGCTCGATTTCTCAAGTATCTTGAACCAAATTTACGTTTCACACCAGCACCGTACGTAGATCGGGAACTCATTGTATCGTTTTGGATGACGTTCCTTTGGGTTCTTGATTATTATAACAAACGACATTTTCCACAAAAGTATATGACTAATTCCGTGTTTGACGTCTTCGATCGAAATCAAATTGTTCCGGCCTTGATGGACCTCGAGTATTCGTCTGAAGCGTTTAACGAAGCACGGGAATGTTATCAGAATGTGGTAACAAAACCATTTCACAGAGAACAAGTAGAACGATCCGTGTTCACAGACGAGAATGTCTTATCCCGTTTGAAATCTTACTGGACAATACCAGCCGCAATCGATGCCACTTGTAAAATGATTCGATTGACAAAACGATCGCAATCAACGACAGCATCCAAAGCCACTGGCTTGTGAATAATTCGAAAGGCAGCATACGAAAAGAACCAAAAATTTCTTTAGCAGTGTCTTTATATCTCAAACGTCGATCCAATTGGACCAGTTGACGAACGGGATCAGGAGCTAGAACCAATTGAGACATGGAATCAAAAATGATGATGGATTTTTCCCAATCGATGCCTTGTAAAGATTGAACATCAAACTGTTTTGCGTATGGATGACAGTCGTACACATCTGAGGAAGAAACATATGACAAGAGCTGAGCTGTGAAGATCAAGTTCTTTGGCCAAGTCAACACGAGACGCGAACGCAAGAGAGTGTCGTTGTAATTAATCCATGGAGATTCATACAAAATCTTGTGTATTGACATTCTTGATTGATACAGTAAAGACGTATAGATATAAGAAATAAGAACAAAAATGGTCAAGCAAGAAGATAATGATGTAGAACAAAGTCCGGCCAAAAAGCAAAGACTAAGAGAAGAAGACGACTTGGTCACATACTTACAGTATGATGATTCGAATTATTATTCTGATGAATGGTGGAACAAACTATGCCAAGCAATACTCGATAACACTCAAAAAATTTTATTGTTTGGATTTGAAAACAAATCTGATCCGAATTACAAACCTCATCCGAAAGAACAATACTTGCGAAAGATGCGAATCATGGTCAAAATATTACGACGAGCTTTGGGCAGTACAAGATATCGAAGAAATATAAATCACACGTTTGGCATTCCGAAGAAACAAAGAGAAATTTATCCGACACTTGCTGATATTTTGGTGACCCATGAAACAAATGAATACCGCCGTGTTATTGAAAGCCTCGCAGGAGGAAAACAATCAGCATCTGGAACGAACGGACTATCAGACTTATTTGGTGCGGATGAAGAAACATATTGAAAATATTAAAAAAAAATGTATGAGTAAAATAAAAAAAATAAAATGAAAAATAATGTATTTATATTATTATAAATTTAATTTAATTATTTATTTTTTTTTATTGATACATATATATATTCAAAACTTTTCCTTAGGATGTCATTTCTTCTTTGGATCTCGTACAGTGTACATCTCTTGTTTAGATTGCCAACTTGGTTTCTTTAAACAAATCGATTTTTTTCACAATTGTTGCACTCATGGATTTAAATTACACGTAAGAGCAAATCTTCAGTGATTCCGAAGCATTCCGGTTGTTTCGTTTGCTGGAAAAGGAAATTGCTTATTTGAATGATCATGAAATCGAAGTCTATGGTAAAAAACTTTCTTTACAAATACAAATTGCAGCGTTTGGTGAACCTGGAACAAGCTATTCCTTTTCAAATCTTTCACTTGAAGTGAAGCCCTGGACGCCAACTCTTCTAGAAATCAAACGGCAGGTTGAATCTCAGACTGGAGAAAATTTCAATTTTGTGTTGATCCATCGATACGCAAATGGTCAACAGTACATTAGAAAACATCGCGACAGTGAATTGGGTGAAACAATTGCGACCATTTCACTTGGTGGTCAACGTGATTTCGTCTTCTTACGTCCCAAAAACACCAGTGTTGTTCTACGGTTAAAGAATGGATCCATGCTCTTGATTCATCCAACAACCAATCGATTTTGGTTCCATTCTGTTCCTAAACGGACCAAAGTTTATCTGCCAAGAATTAGTTTGACGTTTAGAAACGTTTTTTAATATTTTATGTTTCATATTTAGATTTGTCTATATAAATTACCAGCTCGTGTAGATACGAATTCATTTTCTTTCAGACTGTTGAGCCAACAACTTGATTCATGAAGACCATATAAATTACCATTTTCTTCTTTCATAATTGTTGTGCTGATAAGTAAAGACAATGGATTACCAGACTCTCGTTCGAAATATTGATGCTTGTCCTTTATTGAAGGCAGCGGTTGAACGTTTAGAGCACACAACGATGGCTTTGAATCTTATAAATCCAGATTGGGAGAATGTTCTGGATTCGAATTTGGTTCATCAGATGCACAAAGACCATGTTGTGAAATATTAGAAAGGCCACGCGTGTGTAGAAGACAAAGCTTATGTTCGGAACATTATCTCGTCCAAGCAACACTATAATGTGATTTTGGCTGGATATTTCGTAGCGAACGAAGACGTATCAATTGCCGTTTGTCAATGTGAGCCTCTGACAAAAATCGGAAAAGCCATGGCGGAGACACCTTTGCAAAAGCTACATGATGGTGCTCGATTGTTTGTGGAAGAATGTAATCCGGTTATGTGCATTGCTTGCCTGAAAGCACACAAGCGTTTCCACTTCCATATTGACAGAAAGAATTGGTGCGTCCTCAAGACTCGTGTCTTTAACGGTGAGTCTTTGAACAACACGTTCAAATGTCAATTGGCACCCACACTTTCCAAAGGATTTATGGCCATCATGCACGTTTAAATTTACAGTAGAACCACATTTGGAGACGACGTTTACAAAATCGGTGGTAAGATCAAGAACTTGATCGTGTTTCAAGAATCAAACTTGCTTCCACAAGAAGAGCTAAACTTTGGAATTTTGGACGCAAAAAAACAAGCAATTGAATTTCCACCAGACGAAGAAGAGCCAGAAACCAAGAGATTGAGAATTGAAGAATAAACAAGTAATGATGTCTGCCAAATTGATCGTCTCACCATTTGGGCTTCACTTGCAAGATTGCAAGCGCAAAACTGATTGTAATTGTGAAAACGCATTGATATCCAACCAACATCACGTGCCACAACAAGTGCGACCAGATGTATTTACACTCAATGTATTTTACTCGAGGGCTGCCAATTGTCTGTTTGTCATCAGATGAAAACCAGAGAATATGGAGAAGAGCGAGCTCATCATGAGACGCAAATATAATATTTTGAAAGGCTTGAAACTGATGCTGTCATTGGAAAGTTTTTCCAAACAGACTGGTGACGTATTTCAATGTTTCAAGAAAATTTTTGCAAAAGGACAACGAATGAGTAAAGATAGATTTATTGTGAGAGAAGACTTTGATGAAATGAAAATACAAGTAATATTAGAAAAAGGCTGGGAAAATTTTCTAAGAGAAAAAAATGTACAGTGAATAATATTGAATAAAGAAAGAAGAAAAAAAGAAAAAAACTTTTATTGATGTATAAATAGTATGGCTCTTTTCCCATGAGCTCATTCGATCGTGAACAAGCATCTGTATCAGTCGCTTTTATTTCTTAATAAAGAAATGAATTCCATCGATGAAGATGATTATTTCTAAAATTTTAATCATCGAGCTTTCTTGGGTCGTTTACTGTCTGCTTCCGAATACTCAGACGATTCAGATATGGATTTTGAAGACAACATAATAAGCCGTTACGGAAGGAATTTTTTCCGTGTGGATTTTCCAAACGAATCAACAAATGGTCCTCAGTCGCTAGTGCTTGAACCAGGAGATGAAAATCCAAATCCAGAAATCAATAATGATCCAGTTTTTGTGGACGAAACTTTTAACAGCAGTGAATGTGATACGGATTTATCGATTGTCACAAGATTTTTCAATGAAGAACCAAGACATACATCAGGTCTTAATGAAGAACAGATAAAACTATTGCCTTCTGTCATCATAAAGGAAAGTGAACATGAATGTTCAGTGTGCTTGACTCTGTTGGACAGTGGTGAAAGTGCCAAAAAGTTGGAATGTAATCACTATTTCCATGAACAATGTATTTCGCAATGGCTTTTAATGAATGCCTCTTGTCCGAATTGTAGATGTGCAGTTAAATTTGAATCTGAAGATCGAGCTTCTGTAGAAAATTTTTTTACTTGGAGCTTAAATCCTTTCAGATACATGTGATATTTTTTAATTTTTTTGTAAAGATCTTGGAAACAATAAAAAAATTTTCTTCCATATTATGTCATGTTTTATTTTATTCCCAAGTATAAATAAGAGATTCTTTTTCAACTTGAGCTCATTCGTGGATTGGTTCTTGATCGACTCTTACAATCAATGGCTTTTGACAATATTCGCTAGATTCGCCAGTTAACATTTCTATTGTTTCTTTGTGAATATTGATTGTCTCGTTTGGATTATCGTGCGACACGAGTAACGTGCCATCTTCTCCGACGGAATAATAAAAGCTCGAATTCTTTGGGCGTGCTACGAACCATTCCAGGCTTTTGATTTCTCTTCCCAAATTTCGATACCTTGTCCATTTGATACAGTGAAGCCAGTCTTCTGGATCCAAAATTTCATCCACCAGCATTGTTGTCACAGGCTTGACGAACGAACGAGTCATTGTCGTTATTGAATCGATTCCACGATATAAAGCGTACAAATCCATCAAATAGTTGCAAGCTACACGAGAACAAACAAGATCAGCAAACTCGGATTGCTTGTCCTTCTTGACTTGTCTTAAAACGAGTGTAATTATTTTCACGTCGCAATCGCAACAGCCATGGAGAACGAGTCCCTTGTCATAAGTGGGAATGCCATGAGGTTCCAAAAACGTGTCGATACGTTAACGTCTTCGCAACGCGAATTCGTCTTCTTGCTTCAAGACTGGATTCGACAACCACGAAATATGGTCATTGTTATTTCAGGTGGACCTGGAACAGGCAAGACTTACGCTGTGATTGAAACACTAAATTTTGTTCAATGCAAGCAATTACGTATGGCTCCGACAGCAAGGATCGCTGAAAAGATTGGTGGTCGCACGATTCATTCGAGTCTGAAAATCGACTGGGGCGAAGGATCCGTGCTTAAAGATTTAGAAAAGAAATTTCAAGGAAGCGAAGGTAATATTGAAGAAGCTGATGTCCTTAAAAGAGAAATGGAATTGGCTGACCATTATCCAATCGTGGTCATCGACGAAATCGAAATGGTTCCGTGTTGGATGTCCATACAAGTCATCAACTTCTTGTTCGAAAGTAACGACACCGTGCTCATTGTGGCCATGGGCGACAAGCATCAATTGAAGCCTGTAAAATCCAACGAAAACTTGTTTGATGTTTATTCGTATTTGAGAAATCGATTTGAGACACACATTGTCGAATTAACGGAAAGTAAACGCTTTGAATCTGATTACGAGCCGATCATTGAAAAATTGCGTACCTTTGTCGATCGAGCTGACGAGACGGGTCTCATGACATACATATGCAGCACGTATCCAGTCGTCGAGCACATCGACATCCAAATTCTCAAACAATGCGACAGATCTCTTGCTTTTAGAAATGCTACTGTTGATGCGTACAATGAGTTTTATATAAAAGAGAAAATACAAGGTCCGATTATACGATTGTACCAGTTCTGTTACGGAAAATTGATAAAACAGAATTACGTGGATGTCAAGACTGGATGTTTGATCTTTGTCACGCAAAATCGATGTTCGTCCGATGTCAAAAACGGAACTCAGTGTATTTTTCAACGTTACGATTCCGAAAGAGATTGCATCGAGTGTCAAACGATGGATGGATCCTCGTGCCGTGTGTATCGTAATCAACAAGGTAAATTTCCAATCATACTGGGATTCACCAGCACTGTTCACAAATTTCAAGGAGAAACGATCGATGTGAAGACAATATAGCCATAAATTTTTATGGAAGTCGTGACTTGAATCTGATGTATACGGCTCTGAGTCGTGTCATATCAATGCGCCAAATTCGAGCTGTTGCATTGGGTAAAACAAGAGAAGACAATTAGCGACACGTATGAATTCTTCGAATGATCAAAGAGCACAAGACTCGTTGGACGAAGGCAATCAAACGTGTTCCATTTGTCTAGAAAGTATGCACATCCAAAAATTTACTACCCAATGTCAACACGAATTTCATGCTGATTGTATACAGATATGGTTAGTCAAACATAGTACATGTCCAGTATGTCGTTCCAGTTTGTCAAACGGTAAACAATTGTTTTCAGATACGATTGAAGATGAAGAAATTTGGGACATGTAAACTTCATCAAGTGATGTCGAAGATGAACGCTATCGAATCAGTGCTGGATTTGGTAACATCTCTTGGGACGAATTGATGGAGAACGAAATTGAATATCTTGCTCAATTGTCGGACACATCAGACGAAGAAGTCGATGACAAATATCGATTGTTTGAAGCTTGGGTCGATCAACATGTACATTGGCGAGTACAGACTTAGACCAATCGAATAGTGACCACATTAAATAAATTAAGATTGCCTTGAGAGAGAGAGAGTAAAAAAATATGCTTTTGCATGAATAGTTCGCATGAGAACAAATTCCTGAGGACGAAACGTGGAGGACGTGAAAATTGCTATTGAGTTCAAGTATGGGTTTCATGACGAGAGATGACTGAAAGACCCCAGAACATCATAATTTATTAAATGACTGATTCAGAAGAAGAACAAGATTGGAATTGGTCTGGTGATGAAAATCCAGAAGTTCATATCATTCGGAACGATTTGATAGAAACGGAGAATTGTTGTTCTATTCATTATTCAATAAAGAAGATGAAAACCATTGGAATAATATTGGTTTGAATTGATTATAAGAAATTTATTTGAAATTATATGAAATTCTAAACACTTCTTATAATGAATAAGAAATTCCAAACACTTCTTAAAATGGAATTATAAGAAATGTTTGGAGTTATAATAATATATGAATATGTTTGGAATTATAATATTATAATTTATTATAAAAAAATATTTTTTACGTGCATATATACTACAGTTCTTGGACTTTCTTTACACTTTACTTCTACATTTCTTCAATTTGTTCTTTTTTTTTAGTTAGTCTTCTCAATCTTATGTCTTTTTTGTAATTCGATCCTTCAATCTTCAATTTTTTTTAAGACTCCATCCACGTGTTGGAGACCATGTTTAGTTTTCAACTTCCCGGTCTTGGTGAATCTCAACGTCTTGAGGAATGGATGCGCTCATCAGTAAAGCAATCACATAATCGCTTAAAACTTTCAGCTGGCCCATCATTCGACTATACATCGGATTGGGCACCGTGATGGATTTGTTCTTGTCAATCGTCTCTTGAATACAGTAGATCAAAGACTGCATCTCCAGCATTGTAGGATCATCTTCAATATTGCCTTTTGCATACGTTTCGTAAGCTCGATTCAATCCTTCTTTATTCACGACATGACTGAGCGAAGGAACGATCATTTTCTCGTGAAAAAAATCTGAATCCGATGCCGTATACCATATCGAAAACGGCATGAAAAGCTTTAATTTTTTTCACGCTCATCTGAGATTGAATCAAGCTCTTGGCTGCCGTGAACATGTACTCGAAATTGCTTTCTTTTCCACGGACGATTTCCACAAGACTTTCACCCGTTGGCACTTGTTTCATGAATTTTTCCATGTACAGTGTGAAATATTGCTTTTGCATTTCGAATAAGCGTTGATTGATTTGATCATTGAGGCTTTGGTCTGAAAGATTGGTTTGCAAGTCTCGTAAAATGTCCATCTCATCTGTCCGCATGCGAGATGTTGGTGGTTCTTCCGATTCATCATTTTCACGATCACGTTTCATCTTTATTCTAGCATCATGTACAGTTCATCTGCCAAGTTGCGTTTTTTTTTCATCTTTATTCTATGATCAAGTCCTTGTACGTTTCAAATTCATACGGTTCTTCTGCCAAGTCCAATCTACAACGTCCATCTCTGTAAGAGAGCACAAGTCCATTCGATCTAAATAGCTCTGGAAAATTTTTAAACGTGAATTGATGCGGATTCAACACGAAATCTTTGTTATCAAAGCAAACTGGACTAAAATAAAGTTGCATGTAAGCTAAAGATTTTCCTGTAACTCGTACTTGTTTGACAAAAGATTCAATGTCACGACAATTTAAATAATGATTATTTCTCCAGATCCATTCGTTGCAATGATCGACAAATAATGTTGGTTGGCATTGTCGTACACGCGTCAACCAGGGCTTCGAAGTTTTCAAATGATATTGCCTGTAATCGTGTGGAAATTCCTGGCCAATCATTATGTCGTTTTCATTTCGCAGTTGTGGATTAACGAATTGAGAATCAACGTTTCGGGATGCCAAAAACGTAATTGGTGGTCGATTCATCAAATGAAAGAAAGCACAGACGTCCACGTCAACAGTGTAATCATCACGATCGAAAATGCTGGCACATCCACTGTATCCAGGACCGTTCACGTAATCTGAAGCGATGTGAACACCAAACTGTCCGAGTGTTGGATCTCACACGCATCCGTAACTAGATTCGAATCGAGCTCGCTTCAGTGGTCTTCCTGTTAATGCATCGAACGTGCAAGGACACTTGAAACAATTTTTATTCTTGTTGAGTTCTAGATACACTGGATGAAATCCGTCTTTCTGGCTGATTTCATGAGCTTGTATTTCATCTGGTTCACAAACGTCTTGCCTGACTATTCTTCGACAATCAAATCCTTCGACTGGTTCGTATCCGACATCACACTCACAAGCACCTTGTTTCCAATCAAATCGACCGTGTTGTCCACATGCGACGTCCACGTTACAATTGGATCCAAAATGTTTTTGTGTCACGAGATTTGGTTGAATACAAATACAAGCGACAAACCAACGGCCTCGAACTTCTACTTTTTCCAATCGACCAGTTTCTTGCCAACATTCATCCAGCATTAATTTAGGCAAGCATTGGTTTTCCATGCAAACGTGTTGACCAGGACAATCATCATCTTCTTTGCACGTAGTGACTGGATCTGTAACTTCAAGCAAAGACCAAGGTTTTACCAATGTTGATCGATTCCATACGTACGAGACTAATACAAGAAGAAAGTAAGCTAAAGCGATTGTCCAATACAGATAAAGAATCATCATCTTTAGTAGATCAATCGTTTCTCGAAATGGCCACGATGATATTCAAATCCAATCGAAGATTTACATGCGTCGTGCTTGCGAAGCCATTCCAACAAAACGTGTTTGGTCTGAATATTATGAGTAGACAAGAGCAAATGTTCGACATTGACCATTCTTTATTCTTGATCAACAAGTCCAAGAGTATTCAACAAAATCATCGTCTTGTTCATTGAAAACGGATGATTCCAACAGATCTCGAGATTCTTTGAATTTGGTTAGTTCAAGAACGAGCGTATTGATCACGTCCAGCAAAGCCTTGTCCCGTGGATCTGACTTTTTGTAAGGCAACACATTGATGCGCAAATCATATTTTGAGTCCATGTTTTGATTCACCTTGCCATCGATGGCAATGAGAAAAATTTCTGTTGCGTACATGACACGAATGTGATCAGACGCCTTGTGAACATTATATTTATGCACGGAACGTTCGCATTCTTTTCTCGCAAAAATTTTGAAAGCGTAGTTTTTTACACTGGGCAAGTGGCCATTGACCACACGTTGCATGTAATCATCAGAACCAAGACTCCACAAAATGAGATCGACATTCAAGAGTTAGAAAAATGAAATTAGTGTCTCAGTAAACGGTCTGACATGAAATGTATCTTGTTTAAATGTTCCAATTGTTTCGTCCATATCAAGAACGCACACGAATAAAGACATGCTTTGTTTTGAATAATGGAACGAAGCGCTCGTGAGAATCCAACAGATAAAGTCAAGAGTATCATTCGACACATTAACGAAACGAATCCAAACTTGGGAGCCACGAAGTGTCCGTATCATTTTCATAGGTCGTGTTTCACGTTGTTGAACAATTTCAATCAAGAACGATTTCATTGCCTGTATGCAAATCATTCCGTCGTCTGGAGATCTTACACATAATCGAAATCATGTGATTTGCCGGAAAATTTTTACGATCTGTTACAATTATCCAAAGAACTCGGAACCGATTACGTTTTACAATTTGCTGGTCATTTTCGAGAATCATCTGGATATTGTGTTGGAATGTTTCAGCAGTCGATTGAAATGTACCCGCCATCTGTCATTAGCCGTGACATGTTTAAAGAAACAGTTTATACAGCCATCGTATTCTTGTGTGCTGTGTTCAATCGCTTGGGCGGAAGCACTCCTAACATGAAATTTTTCTCGTTTCTCTTCACTAACAGACATCCTGTATTGACGGATATTGGTAGTGTCAATTCGGATAGTCAAGAACGAATTTCAACACGAATCGAACATTTCAACGACAAGAAATGGAGAAGGTTCATAATGCGTAAAACTACAAGAGACGTGATACAGTACATGAGAATCCTGTTTTCGTCATACTTTCAAAAGAAAAAGAATGGTTGTATCTTGGCTGAAGAACCAAATAATAGATTCAATGACGAGACTCACAATCTTATTTGTAAAAGTTCGAGAAAAAGCTTGATTCAAGTATTGGACGAATTTATCCATTTGATGCCAGATGAAAATGTTAGGAAAAATGTCGTCGCTAAATGGATATCAGACATTTTACCATTATCTGACAATATCTTAAACATGTAAACATGCTTAGATTGGTCGTAAAGAAAGTTATAAGAATATATATTAAAAAAAAATAGTTTCGAATTTTAAAGAACATGAGCAAGACACTCTATCTAAAAAAATGTGTTCACATCGGAAAAAAAATGAATCTTTGAAAATAATTTATTTGGCATTTAAATTAAATCTTAACGAGTTTTTCTTATATCACGTATTATTAAATAAAGAAACGGCAAAAAAAATTGCAGATTGCGTACTTGAAAAAAAAAAAACTAATCTCACAGCGTTTCAAGTAATCTGAATAGACGCCTTTTTTGGAAATATATAAAGTATTAAAGATATATTTCATATTTCATTATTTCAAATTCTAATCTTCGGGTATAAGAAGAGTCCGCATTTCGTTTGAGCTTCAATTCTATTGAGCCACTGTCTCTGTGGACTTTTTTTCCCAATAAACCAAGTCGTCACCAATATTTGCTATCGAACGGTCTTAAAGCTATCGTGTTACTTTATTCACGTATAATAAAGAGGACGTCGGGAAATAAGCAATGGATAAAATTTGCATGATCATGGACATGGATGGATTCGTTCATGAAGGAAATTTCTTGTGCCGAGAACTCGGGGTAATCGAAGCCACCAACGAAAATCCAGTGCCATACGGATTTCGATTTGATCTTCGACACATTAATCTGAATCCGAAAGATTGGCGGACCGCGAAATATTGCAGCAAACGGATTCATGGATTAAGATTTCGAGGCAGTTTTAAAGAACGAGTCGTGATATCTTTAAACAAGCTCGAGGACATCGTGAAATCGTTATATAACAGAACGAAAAACGTGAATAAATATTTAATGGCTTACAAAGGTGGACGATATGAAAAAGAATTATTAGATGCATTAAATATTCCAAACTTCAATTTGGAAAATCACGTTTGTCAACGTGTTTGTAAATCAAGAAGACCATAGATGGCAATGTGATTGGCACACAGAAATTATGGAATCAGAAGAATGTCATTGTACTATGGTCGAAGTTTTTGTTTTCAACAGATTCGTTCAAAACCAATTAATGTGTCAATTATAATTGTCACAGCAATCTCTAACGTTGAAAACAAGATCCAAAGAGAAGCACAGGAAGTCGTCATCAACAGATAACGACTTCCTTCTTCTCCTGTATAAAAGGAAGAGTCGAACCAAAACGTGTCACAATTACTTCTCCGTTTTCAAAGTGTGCGGATTGTTTCTTTTCTTACTACAAAAATGAGTTTCAGTACAAATTACGTTGCAAGACTGAAGACAATTGAAAACGACAAGTGCGAAACTGTTGCCAGTGAATTGCAATTCATTAGTGTTGTGGACGGATCTAAAATATCGATTTTGTCCGGATTGACGTCTTTCGAGCTGCCAAAGACCAGTGATGATGATGATGTGAAAAGATTCCTTGTACAACCACATGAAATTGGAAACTTTTTAAATGAACATTTAGTGGAAGAAGAAACAAGGATTGCAAGTGATCAGCCATGGACATTAAGCTATTTGCGATGTTATATTCCATTTGTGCAATATTTTCCGAAACACATAATTGACGAACTTATAAAATTCGACTAGTCGGCCTGTGAAAATGGTTAGCCCTTTAGCCATTGTAATAAAAAAATAAAGGGGTAAAAAAATCGCAGAGAGTAGCACCTCTGCGATTTTTGTACGACACACAATTAACCAATTTTGGCCATAACAAGTTTTCTCTTTTCTAACATTTAAGCAAGTATATATTTAAAAATAATAATAATAAATAAATAAATAAATAAAACAAAACATTTCGTAGTTCAAAGACCATGTGTAAAACAATCTGTCTAAGAAATGTGTGAGAATCTTTTGAATTTTGTTCACATCAGAAAAAGCGAATCTTTAGAAAGAAAAAATGAATTTACGTTGCATTTAAATTAAATCTTAACGAGTTTTTTCTTATATCACGTATTTGAAATTAATGAAATTTTATCGAAATTATTTCAATAATAATTTCTATAAAAATTTCTAAAAAATTCTATTTTTAAAAAACATAATTTATAAAAACATTTATAACATTTATAAACACAACATTTATAAAACATAATTTTTAAAAACAGTCGGTGCAACAAATATGTGATCACCTTCTGAATTTTGTTCACATCAGCAAAAGCGAATATTTGAAAAAAATAAAATGAATTTACGTGGCATTCAAATTAAATCTTAAATGGTTTTCCTTATATCACGTATTTAAAATTAAGGAACTGCCAAAAAATTCAGATTCTGAAATCAAAATATCGCGTACTTGAAAAAAATATTTTTCACAAGCATTAAAGATTAAGAATTTCCATTTCGTTCGAGCTTCAGTTCAAGGACGAATGAGACGTCTCTGCGTTTTTCCCCAGAAAAACAAGTCATCACCTGCTATGCCATTCTAGAATGGTTACGCACGAAAAAATAAACAATGAATACGATTTGCGAGATCATTCACGTGGATGAATTCGCGTTCAAAAAAGAAATTTCTTCTGTCGGATTAATAGACCGCGAGATATTGTAGGAAAAGGAATCACGAACTAAGATTCCGAATCAGTTTCAAAGAACGGAATAAAAAGGCAAATAATTATTTTTCGAATCTTTTCCCATTATATAATAAGACAATATTATCCGCATAGCAAATATTAGAAATGTACATTGTTGAGAATTTGTTTCAGAAATAAATATCTATCAGTTATTCTAATAATAATCATATATTTTTTTCAAATAAATTGGATAAATCCTAATATTAATTTATCTTTATATTGTCACATAAATATTTATATACGTCATAATTAAATGTGTAATGAAGGAACAAATTGATACTATCTTATGCCATGTCATAAGAGGCAACTTTATATTTCTTGCAAAATTTTGTAATAACATTTTTTAGTTAAAATTTTATGAAATATCATTAAGTACTGAAACTGACTCCAGTTAACAATTAATAATAAATAAGATCTATTGTATAAATTTATTGAAAATAATCACTATTTCATTTTTCTGATAAATTCAATAAATTATGTATAAAAAGTACATTTAAATTTATTCTATAAGTGATATATATTTACATTTATATTAATAATAACAATAATTTTTTTCAATGATAATATATTTAACTGAATTTAAAATTAAAACCAGAAATCATAGGCAATGAAAACTAAATATATATAATGCATTCATTTGCATTCAAAATACTATTTAAATAAAATAATTACACACATATTTCATCTCAACGTGTTGGTAAATCAAGAAGACTATAGAAAATTTCAATACAATTGGCACACGGAGATTATGGAATCAGAAGAACATCATTGTTATTGTGTGATTGTCGAAGTGTTAGTTTTCAACAGGTTCCTATAAAACGAATTGATGTGGCAAGCATAACGTTTGCCACTCGATGAAACAATGGTTGGAACAAGTTTTTTTTCTTTCTTTAACGTTGAAACAAAAGCTAAAGATCTTCATGTTGATAATGACTTTCGGCTTGTCCTGTATAAAAGGTAGAATTGTTACATTTTCTTTTCAGATCGTTTTTGTTGTTCTCTTTTCTGTTTCGATCATGTCTGTCAGCGTGAACTTTCTAGCAATAATCAAGTTGATTCAAGAAGCCTGCAAAACTGTTTTTGGAGAAATATAATTCACCTGCACCTTCGATAGAAACATGATCTCAGTCGTGTCTGGCTTGAGTTTTTTTCCAAATGACAAAGACGTTCGAATATTCATCGTTTCCGTAAAAGACTTGGACGAGTTCTTGAAAGATCACTTGTAGGAAAAATATTTGAAAGGAGACGATGGCTGGGATTTCAGTATCACCAGTGACGAGCCGTGGACAGTCAGTTATCTTCGAAATGTATTGTCGCTCTTTTTTCTATTTATCAGTGTGAACATCAATTTGCAAATGATCTTTTCCATAAAGAAATGTATAGACCTACCATAGCTCGTTACCGTTTGGCAAAGAATATGCTTGAAGATGTTTCTGTTGAAATTGAAGAGAAAATGCTGCTTGCTTAAACTTTATTTAAATCTTTCGCAGTGTTATATTAACGGTGATTTATTTTCCCAAGGAGACAATTGATGAACTGTTGAATATCTAAGAAGGAACCTTAAAAGATTTTACCTTTAGAAATTAAATGCGTAAAAAAATAATCAACTTTGATCACAACAAGTTTTTTCTTTCCAAACGTTGAAAACAAGAGCCAAAGATTTTCATGTTGATAACGACTTATCTTGTATAAAAAGAAGAGTAAAAAAACTAATTTTGGGATGATTTCTTTTCTAACGTTTATGAATATATATTATTTTATTCATTTATTTATTATTTTTTTAATAAATGTATTCTTCCAGTGGTTAAATCAAGATGGACTATGCCAAACTTGTCTTACATCTTGTTTCTCAAAACAAATATCCAGTCTTACAAGATTCTGTCATTGTAGACTTGTACTATAAGTTGATTCCGAACGATTATTTTTCTGATACGGTCGAGCGTTTTGATTTTCACTACCACGATCCTTTGGATAAATGGATTAAACATCAAAATCCGTTTCGTCTTTCTTATTTGGTTGCCAATGGTCATTCATTTCAGCTACATCATTGTAAAATTATTGATTCTTGATCCTTTCCTATCGAATGTCGACGGATCAAGCTCACACGTCGAGTGGTCGATTCTATGCTTCAATTGAATTCGTCATCTAGTTTCCAGCAAGAGCTTTATCGTTTTATTGCTCATGTTAATACGAACGCCAGATCTATAGCACCATTGTTGGACATGACCTTTATCGTAAGCACACGATTCATGCCACAGTACATTAACATGTGGATCTCTAAGTATACGGTATCTTCGATAGAGACCAATACGATCGGCAACGAAGAACGAGACTATTACGGTCTTTGTACAGGTTTACCAATTCGTGTTATTCGTGGTCATATGGCTCCTTGCACATCGAGAACCAACATTCTTTCTTTGAACGATGATCTTGTAACTCAGCAACCGTACACGATGCATTTGATCGAAAGAAGGAACGCACTCGTGCCACTTGCTTACAATCCTTTGGAAAATCCGATAATATCATCATCGATCGTATGAAAGATCCAAGTCAAACAAGTTGTTTTCGCTATCGTCCGGATCAAATTTTCTATATCGACGACTTTTATCGTAAGATCTACAAATTTTCCTGAATCCTTTACAAATAGGAGCGGGCAAGTTCACGTCTTCTTCGTCACATTCTGTTGGTGCATTACTAATTCTGAAGATCGACGTGTTTTCATCCACTGGTTTTTCGTGTCCTTTTCGAAAAGAAGCCATTTTCAAACGTTTGCGATTGCTTGAACTAGGAGAATTGGATCTGGAAGAAGATGCTGATGAAGAAGAAGATGAAAACCGTCTCACGTATTTACGACCTGCTGGCTTCGTACATTTATCGATGATGCCGTCCCATTCTTCTTGTGGAACATTTGTCATTTGTTCTCTTTTGAAATGTTGAAAATCTCTTTTGGTTCGGAAAAATTGTTTCAGCTTGCTAATGTTCACCAAGCAATTGTTTGTCGTCAAAACTTTAATGTCTTCCATCGTGACTTCAGGCTGATCACCTTCATCGTAGCCACGTAAATAGGTATTGACAATGAAACAAGCATAGTCAATAGGCACTTTTTGCGGAGCCATCGCTTCTTTATTCATTCACGTCTGCAAATGATCTGACCGTAAAAGAAGAATTTGAAAAAGGGTGATTCTCGTACGTGCATGTGCGAATCATGATGACATGAGCCATCGCATGAAGAGTGAAAATAAACAAGAGTTGCCAAAACGTCATATTTTGAAAATAAATGGCTGGATCACCACCGTATTCTTCATCGAAAGATCCGACATTGATGGTCTCGTGCCTCGTCCACTAACATACGATTCGATTTGGTCATGTCAGAACAATATTGTCGATGAATCTTTCGAAATTCGAATGTGTCAATTATAATTGTCACAGCAATCTCTAACGTTGAAAACAAGATCCAAAGAGAAGCACAGGAAGTCGTCATCAACAGATAACGACTTCCTTCTTCTCCTGTATAAAAGGAAGAGTCGAACCAAAACGTGTCACAATTACTTCTCCGTTTTCAAAGTGTGCGGATTGTTTCTTTTCTTACTACAAAAATGAGTTTCAGTACAAATTACGTTGCAAGACTGAAGACAATTGAAAACGACAAGTGCGAAACTGTTGCCAGTGAATTGCAATTCATTAGTGTTGTGGACGGATCTAAAATATCGATTTTGTCCGGATTGACGTCTTTCGAGCTGCCAAAGACCAGTGATGATGATGATGTGAAAAGATTCCTTGTACAACCACATGAAATTGGAAACTTTTTAAATGAACATTTAGTGGAAGAAGAAACAAGGATTGCAAGTGATCAGCCATGGACATTAAGCTATTTGCGATGTTATATTCCATTTGTGCAATATTTTCCGAAACACATAATTGACGAACTTATAAAATTCGACTAGTCGGCCTGTGAAAATGGTTAGCCCTTTAGCCATTGTAATAAAAAAATAAAGGGGTAAAAAAATCGCAGAGAGTAGCACCTCTGCGATTTTTGTACGACACACAATTAACCAATTTTGGCCATAACAAGTTTTCTCTTTTCTAACATTTAAGCAAGTATATATTTAAAAATAATAATAATAAATAAATAAATAAATAAAATAAAACATTTCGTAGTTCAAAGACCATGTGTAAAACAATCTGTCTAAGAAATGTGTGAGAATCTTTTGAATTTTGTTCACATCAGAAAAAGCGAATCTTTAGAAAGAAGAAATGAATTTACGTTGCATTTAAATTAAATCTTAACGAGTTTTTTCTTATATCACGTATTTGAAATTAATGAAATTTTATCGAAATTATTTCAATAATAATTTCTATAAAAATTTCTAAAACATTCTATTTTTAAAAAACATAATTTATAAAAACGTTTATAACATTTATAAACACAACATTTATAAAACATAATTTTTAAAAACAGTCGGTGCAACAAATATGTGATCACCTTCTGAATTTTGTTCACATCAGCAAAAGCGAATATTTGAAAAGAATAAAATGAATTTACGTGGCATTCAAATTAAATCTTAAATGGTTTTCCTTATATCACGTATTTAAAATTAAGGAACTGCCAAAAAATTCAGATTCTGAAATCAAAATATCGCGTACTTGAAAAAAATATTTTTCACAAGCATTAAAGATTAAGAATTTCCATTTCGTTCGAGCTTCAGTTCAAGGACGAATGAGACGTCTCTGCGTTTTTCCCCAGAAAAACAAGTCATCACCTGCTATGCCATTCTAGAATGGTTACGCACGAAAAAATAAACAATGAATACGATTTGCGAGATCATTCACGTGGATGAATTCGCGTTCAAAAAAGAAATTTCTTCTGTCGGATTAATAGACCGCGAGATATTGTAGGAAAAGGAATCACGAACTAAGATTCCGAATCAGTTTCAAAGAACGGAATAAAAAGGCAAATAATTATTTTTCGAATCTTTTCCCATTATATAATAAGACAATATTATCCGCATAGCAAATATTAGAAAT
Organism: Latrodectus elegans; assembly: GCA_030067965.1. Taxonomy (NCBI): domain Eukaryota; kingdom Metazoa; phylum Arthropoda; class Arachnida; order Araneae; family Theridiidae; genus Latrodectus; species Latrodectus elegans. The sequence goes on from CM057814.1 coordinate 133,712,258, forward strand.
GTACATTGTTGAGAATTTGTTTCAGAAATAAATATCTATCAGTTATTCTAATAATAATCATATATTTTTTTCAAATAAATTGGATAAATCCTAATATTAATTTATCTTTATATTGTCACATAAATATTTATATACGTCATAATTAAATGTGTAATGAAGGAACAAATTGATATTATCTTATGCCATGTCATAAGAGGCAACTTTTAATTTCTTGCAAAATTTTGTAATAACATTTTTTAGTTAAAATTTTATGAAATATCATTAAGTACTGAAACTGACTCCAGTTAACAATTAATAATAAATAAGATCTATTGTATAAATTTATTGAAAATAATCACTATTTCATTTTTCTGATAAATTTAATAAATTATGTATAAAAAGTACATTTAAATTTATTCTATAAGTGATATATATTTACATTTATATTAATAATAACAATAATTTTTTCAATGATAATATATTTAACTGAATTTAAAATTAAAACCAGAAATCATAGGCAATGAAAACTAAATATATATAATGCATTCATTTGCATTCAAAATACTATTTAAATAAAATAATTACACACATATTTCATCTCAACGTGTTGGTAAATCAAGAAGACTATAGAAAATTTCAATACAATTGGCACACGGAGATTATGGAATCAGAAGAACATCATTGTTATTGTGTGATTGTCGAAGTGTTAGTTTTCAACAGGTTCCTATAAAACGAATTGATGTGGCAAGCATAACGTTTGCCACTCGATGAAACAATGGTTGGAACAAGTTTTTTTTCTTTCTTTAACGTTGAAACAAAAGCTAAAGATCTTCATGTTGATAATGACTTTCGGCTTGTCCTGTATAAAAGGTAGAATTGTTACATTTTCTTTTCAGATCGTTTTTGTTGTTCTCTTTTCTGTTTCGATCATGTCTGTCAGCGTGAACTTTCTAGCAATAATCAAGTTGATTCAAGAAACCTGCAAAACTGTTGTTGGAGAAATATAATTCACCAGCACCTTCGATAGAAACATGATCTCAGTCGTGTCTGGCTTGAGTTTTTTTCCAAATGACAAAGACGTTCGAATATTCATCGTTACCGTAAAAGACTTGGACGAGTTCTTGAAAGATCACTTGTAGGAAAAATATTTGAAAGGAGACGAATGCTGGGAGTTCAGTATCACCAGTGACGAGCCGTGGACAGTCAGTTATCTTCGAAATGTATTGTCGCTCTTTTTTCTATTTATCAGTGTGAACATCAATTTGCAAATGATCTTTTCCATAAAGAAATGTATAGACCTACCATAGCTCGTTACCGTTTGGCAAAGAATATGCTTGAAGATGTTTCTGTTGAAATTGAAGAGAAAATGCTGCTTGCTTAAACTTTATTTAAGTCTTTCGCAGTGTTATATTAACGGTGATTTATTTTCCCAAGGAGACAATTGATGAACTGTTGAATATCTAAGAAGGAACCTTAAAAGATTTTACCTTTAGAAATTAAATGCGTAAAAAAATAATCAACTTTGATCACAACAAGTTTTTTCTTTCCAAACGTTGAAAACAAGAGCCAAAGATTTTCATGTTGATAACGACTTATCTTGTATAAAAAGAAGAGTAAAAAAACTAATTTTGGGATGATTTCTTTTCTAACGTTTATGAATATATATTATTTTATTCATTTATTTATTATTTTTTTAATAAATGTATTTTTCCAGTGGTTAAATCAAGATGGACTATGCCAAACTTGTCTTACATCTTGTTTCTCAAAACAAATATCCAGTCTTACAAGATTCTGTCATTGTAGACTTGTACTATAAGTTGATTCCGAACGATTATGTTTCTGATACGGTCGAGCGTTTTGATTTTCACTACCACGATCCTTTGGATAAATGGATTAAACATCAAAATCCGTTTCGTCTTTCTTATTTGGTTGCCAATGGTCATTCATTTCAGCTACATCATTGTAAAATTATTGATTCTTGATCCTTTCTTATCGAATGTCGACGGATCAAGCTCACACGTCGAGTGGTCGATTCTATGCTTCAATTGAATTCGTCATCTAGTTTCCAGCAAGAGCTTTATCGTTTTATTGCTCATGTTAATACGAACGCCAGATCTATAGCACCATTGTTGGACATGACCTTTATCGTAAGCACACGATTCATGCCACAGTACATTAACATGTGGATCTCTAAGTATACGGTATCTTCGATAGAGACCAATACGATCGGCAACGAAGAACGAGACTATTACGGTCTTTGTACAGGTTTACCAATTCGTGTTATTCGTGGTCATATGGCTCCTTGCACATCGAGAACCAACATTCTTTCTTTGAACGATGATCTTGTAACTCAGCAACCGTACACGATGCATTTGATCGAAAGAAGGAACGCACTCGTGCCACTTGCTTACAATCCTTTGGAAAATCCGATAATATCATCATCGATCGTATGAAAGATCCAAGTCAAACAAGTTGTTTTCGCTATCGTCCGGATCAAATTTTCTATATCGACGACTTTATCGTAAGATCTACAAATTTTCCTGAATCCTTTACAAATAGGAGCGGGCAAGTTCACGTCTTCTTCGTCACATTCTGTTGGTGCATTACTAATTCTGAAGATCGACGTGTTTTCATCCACTGGTTTTTCGTGTCCTTTTCGAAAAGAAGCCATTTTCAAACGTTTGCGATTGCTTGAACTAGGAGAATTGGATCTGGAAGAAGATGCTGATGAAGAAGAAGATGAAAACCGTCTCACGTATTTACGACCTGCTGGCTTCGTACATTTATCGATGATGCCGTCCCATTCTTCTTGTGGAACATTTGTCATTTGTTCTCTTTTGAAATGTTGAAAATCTCCTTTGGTTCGGAAAAATTGTTTCAGCTTGCTAATGTTCACCAAGCAATTGTTTGTCGTCAAAACTTTAATGTCTTCCATCGTGACTTCAGGCTGATCACCTTCATCGTAGCCACGTAAATAGGTATTGACAATGAAACAAGCATAGTCAATAGGCACTTTTTGCGGAGCCATCGCTTCTTTATTCATTCAGGTCTGCAAATGATCTGACCGTAAAAGAAGAATTTGAAAAAGTGTGATTCTCGTACGTGCATGTGCGAATCATGATGACATGAGCCATCGCATGAAGAGTGAAAATAAACAAGAGTTGCCAAAACGTCATATTTTGAAAATAAATGGCTGGATCACCACCGTATTCTTCATCGAAAGATCCGACATTGATGGTGCCTCGTGCCTCGTCCACTAACATACGATTCGATTTGGTCATGTCAGAACAATATTGTCGATGAATCTTTCGAAATTCGAACAGATTGAAGACTACGTACACTGTGATCCGATCGTCTAAATGATTTTCTCCCATGTAAAGTTGAATTATTTCTTTGGGTCCAGGAGATTCATTGCAATAATAAAATGTTGGTTCGTATCTTTCGATATTCGTAATTGGATTCTCAAAGATCCAATTGAGAATGGGTACCCACTGTTGGAACACATCATGGAAGCGTAAAAGTTCAACTTGTGGCCAATATTGCACGAGTTGATAACAAGCTGTCCAAGCGTCTCTCCATTTGTTAATATGGTTCAAACTCATTGAAGGACGTGGCACTCGACGAATTTCATGTCGATAGATTGGACGATCTTCCATCTCTTGATTGTTGAAAAGAAAAGTATGTGGCTTGCATTCTTTCTCATTTGGATTGCAATGGCTTGGGCTTTACTCTCGCCAACACATTTAAAAGAGAACAAGAAAATTGAAATAAGAGCGCCAATCATCAAGCGAGCATGTGATTCTCAGCAAGTGACTTGTATCGATGACTGTAGCTTTCTTTGCATCGAGCCAAAAGCTAAATGTGTCGGCGGAATTTGTCAAACTCAACTAGATTTCACCGAATGTCGAACAGATTTAGGTGGTCTGCTGATCTTGGCGAATGATCCATTACCACATTGGACGTGTCTCTCTACGAACAGCAATTTCTACGGTGGACCAGACTGTGGTGAACTAAATCCAGACGTGTGTGAGAAAGGAACATTTGTGTACAAGGGAAGAGACGATTACGTGTGCCTCTGTCCATGGCCATTTGAGAAGTTTTTGTTCAATGGTAAACCACACTGTGTCGACAAAGCTATATCTAAATTCTTCAAAGCAAATAATGATTCTTTACAAAAAGGTCCAAGTGCTTTATCTATTTAGGAAATTAATCAAGATGTGGATTGTTTACACTATGCTCTTTATGATTGTCATCATGTTTCATTGTGTGATGGCGAAACAATTTGTCGCTTATTACACTGCTCGTTCAAATATTCCGATGCATTGGAATTTGATTCACTGGAACCAAGATGTCCAATTCTTACTTGATTGACTGGTTCGAACAAATCCTTTTTGGTAGTTCTGAGCCAACCATGTCTGTTCCCATTCAGCTGTACGACCTGGTCACTCGTCTTCAGGCCGATGGCATTCATTGGCAAGATTATGTCGATGAAGGTGGTATTGTCGATTTTCCATACAAAGTTCATGGTGATTTGCATCAAGTGCTAGAACATTTCGAAAATGGTTCTTCAACGCCAACATTTAAGACTAAAGCATTCAACGTTTTTTTCGTCAGCTAGCTTGCATTATTGCACGAAAGTCTTCTTCATCATTGACAACTCTACTTCCACAGACAAAGATTCACGAAAATCGAGACACGTTACAATTGATTCTTGATGGATCAAACGATCAGCTTGAATTCAAATCTCCTGCATTTTGGGGAGAATTAACACATCAGTTATTAAATCATCGACGACCATTTAATGATTTGGCTCCTATTCGTCCGGACGATGATTTGTCTCAAAGAGCTTTGTGGCTTTACGACGTGACATGCACGACATGGGGACGTGTTTTTGATCCTTTGAAAACAGTAATGGTTCCAATTTCCGAACACGTGGATTCTGTGCACTGGTCCAGTTCAAATTTACTGGAATCTTTTGTTTTAGAAAATCTTCATCATCCTTTGTCTTTGGCCATACGTCATCTAGTTTCGAAAAATATTTTTCAATTATTGAATGGTGTGAAGCCTTCTTGTCTTCCAGAAGAAGATGTGGTCGTCGACACGTTCTTGAGCAATATTTCCATCGTGCATGAATCAATTAATAATGTGGATTCCAATTCGAATCCACCAAAGACGATTGATGTGTTTCAACGACTTTTAGCACTGATTGAACGAGTTGAATTGTGGACTACAATCAACATAAACACTAATAAATTTAATATAATACCAGATGAAATTTTTCAATTGACTGAACTCCTTTATTTGCTCGAACGTCAATACAAAATCTTATTAGATCATTTTACAGGCCGTCAATAACATCTCTACTGCATGTAAAGCACACTTGGATTCTGGATGAAGATGATATTGGCATTTTGGTTTAGGACACAAATCGACCAGTTTAGGAAGAGCTGGAAAATCATACGTTTCCAAGTTGACAATGTTCGGAATTTTTGCATCCACCAATACTTGAGCTTGATATCCACATCCTTTGTAACCAAAGCAAATGTTGTTATAAACGGTCATCAGTGTCGCGTATCTCTTGCGAAGAAATCGTTGAACTTGGGAGATCGTCATTCCTTTCGCACATTTCATGATGACATCAAGTTTCATGGATTTGGGAAATCGCTTTCGAAATTCAAAATAGCTCATTGGACTCTTGATCAAAAAATGAATTCGATATCCTGTAGAATCAACGTACGCTAGCTCGAGTGGAACGTATCGTTTTCCCAAAACGACACCTGTTGTGTGCACAATCGCTTGGACTTGCATGTCTCTTGATTTTGAAAGGAAAAGAAAGAAGGATGAAGTTTGGATATGCCAAGACGGTCTTATATGGAATTGCCATCATTTTGATTACTATAGCTCTTGTTATGAGCCTGTGGAATACGTGGTCGCTTAGCACCAGCGCTGACAATGGCGTGAAGTCATATTGGGCTAATTCGCGAACAATATTGATTTCGCCCAATGTTATAAACACATTATCATTGGTTCTCTTGAGTTTTTTCTACACCATGTCTTAAAGCTGTAGAATAAAGAAGCAATCATGCAGTGGTTAACTGTTGTAACAATTGTCCTTGTTGTAGCCGCATCCTTGAACGCCATCACGTTCGGATACGGTTGGTATGTCTTCAAGAGCGACGTGACACCAAAGACGGGTCAAGAGCTGATGAGCGCTCATTCTTTCGTCGTGTATTCTCAGGCTGTAGCACAATCTTTAACAGTCTTACTGTCAGTGGCAGTACTGGTCGGAAGCTTTAGCAAGAAACAAAACGCTTATCGATAAAGGAACCATAATCCAGCACCGGAAAACAAGAAAACAAAGCTTAAAGACTTGATAAATGAACGTTTGCGCACTTTGTGAACGAACTCGATGGCCGATAAACAAGCAACATGATGAACATGAAAGGCGTTGCTTGGATGACTTTCTAATTCTCGACGCATGAACAACAACATGAGAAACAAACCAGCCGAAGAAGAATTCTGAAATTGGTCCACGAGCTGATTGGCTTGTTGAAGACACTCGGGAACGTTGGACCAATCTCCAAATGTTTGAGTAATGTTGTCAAACAAGTTGGACACGTTTATAATATCAAATAAAAAGTTAGAATTCGTTAATACATGATGTACGTATTGCAAGAGCTCGACTTGAGAACACGTTCTTAAATCGATTAATAGCAAGTTGTCGTTGGAGAACACTAGTTGAGCCATGACCGATCGTTCTGATGAACAGGAAGAAGAAGAATGAAGAGATGGATGTCAACTTGGATATTTATACGAGGAAGAAAAAAGATAAAATGTATATAAGTAAAAAAATGTAAATATATATTTTTTCATATATATTTTTATTTTTTTTACATTTTATCATTTTTTATAATATTATATACATTTTCTTTTTCGCTTTGTTCCTCGCCGTTTCAAATGGTCATTGATCTGAAACGTGTACTTGATTCCTTGTTCTACACCCAATTCAAGTTTTTTCCCAGAAGACATGAAATATAAAAGCTCAGCATGCACGAATTTTTTCCATCGCATGCTGTTGAGTACCATGTCACAGGCTTCCATAGCATTGGACATCCTCCAAAATGTGAAATTCATGAGCGTGATGAAAATTTTCTTCTAGCTGATAAACAATTTCTCGTAATCGACCCATTGGCATTCATGAGCGTCCATCACGCACTTACTGGCTTCTTTTACGGATACGTCGGCTCGACTGTACGTGTATTCAATGTAATCATTAGCTTTTTCAGGATACTTTTCCAAAAATCGAACGGCTGCACACTTGGTTGATTTGTAATCTTGCAATGCTCTAGTTTTTCGATAAATCGAATAACGTTTCGCGTCTCGACACATGTATGGTACTTGTTGTAACGTTTCCGTCCAAACGATCCAGCCTCGACTGATCAAATTGTCTTTTTCAAAGAACGTAGCTTGCCAAACGGCATCTACAATCGCCTTGGAAATGTATTGCACTAGACTGTTGATCTTTTTCTGGAATCCTTTTGTTATGATCGCGCCTCGATCTGTTTCATAGACGTAGCCTTTTTTGGACAAAACGAGTAATCTTTTCATGCGCTGTTCGTACTTGAGTTCAACATGCGGAAGATTCAGATATTCATTGACTCGATTGCAATGGTTGTCAGGCCAATCTTCGACCATCAAGGTGTCTGTGTCTGCATAACAAACATCGTATCCAAGTCGTTTGACAAAATGATAAGATCCTAAAAGTTGATACCTCGATAATGTGACAATACTCATGGCAATGACTGTGTACAATAAACACAAATCCTTATTGGCCATGACTCCATACAACGAATTTATGAGAATCTTGATATACAGTTGTGCGTTCTTGTGATATACGTTTCCTGTTTCCTTAAATTTCTTTTAATGATGTTTGCGCAAATGAATGAAATGACTGACAATGAACGGCAGAAAAGCGTCCGTGTCTTGGTTGATCACCATTACGAAAGTATCGTCTTCTTTAGGATACGGATATTGAAAATAATCCGAATTTCCAAACGAATCTTTCAAAAAATCTTGATCTCCATGAATTCGATATGGTATGGGCTTGAGTCGATCGTATTTCTTTATTGTCTCGATCCAATCATCTCGTGTCAGAATGGTGCAAGTGCCGTAAAACAAATTGCTACTCAGTAAAGCACTAGGATACATGCTCGTGGAATCCATGACGGACACGTTTTCATAAGCTGTTTCAGCTATGCAAAAATTCAAAGCACCTTGATACGTTTTCTCGTGATATTTCTTGTTGTCGATCGGATTCTTGAAGAATTTCGCATTGAAAAAGAAACCGAGTCTTGTTCCATATGCTTTGAACAGTTCGAGTAAGAATCTAGAATTTCCCCAGTATAATGCACTGGCTGCATCACATGCCGTGAAATTTGCTCGTTCTACAAGAAAAGATAAAACATCTTCCTGTCGAAAAAGAAGATACACGAGTTCAGCGTCTCTCAAACTGTAATCGAGATACGTGCTGAAGGTGCCGAATTCTTGGACGTCCATATGACTCGGTTTCAGAATTTGATGACAACGTTTCACGTCTTCGTATTCCAAATAAACTTGAGAAATTATTTCGCGTGAAGACGTATACCAAGTCCAGATACCAGTCGATTTGACAGACAATTTTTGTACTTGATTCTTGAGCTTGATCTTGGCCACGTCGTCTAATTTGAAACTTGGCATATCGTAACCAGAAAATGTTTTAAAATACTGATACAAATCAAGTACCAGCATGTTCCGGTACGTGGTGACGACAGATTCTCCAGTGATCGTTGAAGAATAATCCACAAGCACATTAAACAAGCGAAGCCATACTAATCGAGCAAAAATACATGGAAAATCAAATCCGTTAATATTGTAACCAGTCAAGACTTGACAATCACGAATCAAGACGTGAAAATCGTTTAACATTTCTCGTTCATCTCTGTAAGCAATGTAGCCTTCTGGTCGTGTGGGTTCTTCTTGTTCAATTGGCACCAAGTACAGGAGAAAATGGGACAAGCCACGTTTACGATTCCATTTGTACACGACAATCATGACAGTCTTGTCGGTCGAATCATTTCCACAAGGAATCCGGTCTAGGTTTCCATCCATTGGAACCGTTTCGATATCAAAAGTGGCAATAGTCCAATCTGGCACGTCCGTCTTTCCAGGTTTGATGATGAACGAGTCGATTAAATTGGGCATGTTTGCTCGAATCTCGTACCATTTGTAATAAAATGCGTGTTAATCGTAACGAGTGCAAAGATCTACGTAGAGCCGGACCAAGCAGTCAGATTTTTCACAATAGCCGATTTTGTAGCAATGGAAAAATCGACCCACTTTTTCATGCGAAGCAGTCGTGTAGATTTTGTAGAATGGCTTGTTCCAATACTCGAGTTTTCCAGAGGCCAGTCTTTCTTCAAAGTATGGAAGAATCTTTTTAGTAAAACCTAATCTTTCAAACCGTACTTTGTCTCCAGGAAAATAATTCTGAATCATGGAAACAACTCTTTCGATTCGATTTCTGCAGACACCAATCCATTCTTCATATTTTGTGATCATTTGAAATTGGCGACCCGTTTCGCTCAAAGAAGTTGTCTTTACTTGAATCCAGCCACGTTCTCGACAAGTCAATCGTTCCCATCGAATAGAATAGTATAACATGGTCCTTTAGTCAACTTGCATCTAATGCTCATTCACTTGATTTATATACAGAAAATATAAAATATTTTTTTAGAATAGAAAAAATAAACTATTAATTATTTTTATTATATTTTTCTTATTCGTTTACAGCTCCGACATTTCTGATACACTGTTGGTGGCTCATCCATTGCTCGATCTTGTTTTAGAAACTTGTAAATGTTTGGATTGTCACAACAAGTTTTTTCTTTTCTCGATGCATCAGTCCAAGCCTTGCATTGCTCTTCGGAGAACAACATTATTCGTCAGAATCAAGATGATTCGAGCGTTGGCTCTGGTAATTCTTCTGATATACTTTTGGTACTGGACCAGTGTCGAAGCTCGTGTGATCAAACAATATCCACAGACGGCGGTTCAACCAGTAATGGCAACCAATCGTCTCTTTATTCATCAACTGGAATCAGACGGCAAAAATCTCTTGTTTAAAAAGGATGGTGTCGTTCAATGGAAAACAAATCTTCCAGATTCTTCTCAATATATTTTCGACAACGGACGTTTCACCACTCGAGACGTTTGTCACGGACAATTGAATTTTACTCGTATTCTGGCAAACGGTCAACCGTTGTACGAATTCATACAAAAGAATGAAATTCCGTTGTTGTCTCTTCCAATATTTTCAGCCACGAGTACGCTTCACAAGACGATGTATTCTACTTTACTTGTCAAAATGGTAAAATCGATCGAGTCGACATGTGTCCATCAGGTCAAGTTTTCAGAAACGGAAAGTGTGTTTCCATCAATGCTTGTATTGGCCAAAATCCAGGCACAAAGTTTCCAAATGTTTTCGATCTTTCGACTTTCTACTTGTGTCCAGTACAAGACGAACCGGCAATTCTTCGATGGTGTCCAGACAATACATGGTTCGTAGACGACGCTTGTCGGACGAATGTTGAAACGCTTTGTAATAAAGATGGTGAGAATTTGCTTGATGCTCGAACTCTACTCGTTTGTCTGAATGGTCAGGGCACATTGAAACAATGTCCTAAAGGTCAACGTTACTTTAATTCGAATCGTTGTGAGTCTAGCTATTGTGTTGGACAGAAAGACGGAATGAGATTGCCTTTAGCCGATGAAATTCATGGTTCTTTCCGATTTTTACCAGGATACGTACAATGCCAAGATGAAAAAGTTGCACAAATCGTCGAATGTTCACCGACTTGGAATTCGATGCTGGCTGATGACCAGTTGACTGATCTTCCACTTGTTTTGAAGGAAATACATGTAGCGTGCCAAAATTTTGTACGAATGTTCGTTTAGATGATCCAGATATTGTCGTACCCAGTTATAATTTCACCAAACGAGTCAAGAACTGGAAATACTCGGCTGATGTGGACAGTGTCACTGGCGTGTCGTGTGTTGCTGGACGTCGAAAGAGAAAAATTATGGATCCTGGTTTCGTGATCAACAAACGTTTTAAACCGGAAAAATCAGCCAAGAAAACGTTCATAGCTAATCATTTCGACCGACATTTTGAAAACGGCCAAGTCATTACATATCCGAATGGCAATCAGTTCGACGGAACAGGTTGTACTGCTATAATCAACAAAGGCTTTAGTCATGATGGCTTGACATTGTTTCGAGTCAACAACGATACGTTTACATTGGACTATTCTAAAGAACCATATATTGTGTGTACCAAGCCAGAATCAATATTTAATAAAACGTACAATGTGTGTAGTCATCCCGATTGTGCGATGTATCCGTTCTTGTCTCAAATTCCGTTTCAGCTCATGTTGAAAGATAAAGAACACGAATGTGTAGCCGTAGGAAGGACAATTCCCAAGCAAACAACTGATAGAAAGCGCAATTATTGGACTCATGGATCTAGTGAAAAAACTTGTGCGCCGGATATGAACATTCAAACTGGTCATTTCGTGTTCTATTCGACACTCTATGCCACATGCAACGACACTCAACCATTTGTGTTTTGTCCATCGTCGGAGACAGAAAGTATCCAACTCGTGCAAGGAAAACGATGGGCTTGCATTCCAAAAATGAAAGATTGGACAGTTATAAAAGCCAACGAGACGATCACGTTCGAAGCAAATCAATTGAAATCCATCTCGAAAATATTGGATGATCCAGAAATCGAATTGAATGGTGTCCGTCACAAATTGCCGATTGTCGTTCCAGAAAACCAAAAGATTAAATTGTGGACGGATAAAGATATTTTCATTGAATATCAATATGTGCAAACGTTTCCACCAGATGTTGTGATTCAGGACGGTGTACCGATTGTCTCAAATATTGATGTTGGTGGTGCTTTCCTCATGAAACGCAAAGGGTTCACTCAACACGCTGTAAATCTTCCAATGTATCACGAGCTTGGAGAATCCGTTTCTGATTTCATTTTATAAAGAATCAAGAGAACAAGATAAATGAACAAAATGCAGCACATTAGAATTAAATCCATTAGAACTATGTTTATTGTCAGGTGAACAGCGTAATAACATTCGAGAGCCCATGTTTTCCAAAACAAGTTGTGTCCTTTAGAAGATTGCACCAATTTCAAGACTCCATCAACGTCTTTGTCTGTCAGTTATTCAAGATACCAGCCAAAGAGTCGTGTCCAAATTCTATACGGAATATAAAAGCTGATGGCTAACAGCGATAGCGAAATGGAAATCCATTGGTAATAATCATGGTACAAAATATCTTCATCTTGATTATTATTATTTATTGTCATGGTTCCATTGAGAAAGCATTGAATCTCTATGTATCTGTCAGAAATTCCAGCTCTCATGGAATGGAAAATAATGTTTTCTCCAAAAAATTGTCGAGCAACACTGAGTCCAAAACAAAAGAGTAACACATTTCTAACGTGAATTTGATGAACATCAACGAGCACACTATGGCGCACTTTGCTTCCTTTGAATTTGATTAGCTGGACAAGTGACAACATCCTTTATCTTTAAAAATTTTTATATATATATATATAAAAAAATAAATAAAAAAATAAAAGAAAGAAGCAATTCTTCTGAAATGTTCTTTATCTGAAACAGGATTTTCAGATTAATGCTCTAATTATTCTTCTGAGAATGCGCAAAGTGTCTAATGCGCATGCGTCGATTAGCATATATAAGTCAGCACGTTTCTCAGCCAGAATCATTTTGCTAAAATGTCTCACAATCGACGCATTTCTGAGTTTTTGAATGAAATCATCGAGCGTCAGGCTATAATTGACGAACATCAAAATAAAATTTCCAGAAATTTAAGTTTGATTCAAGTTATGATGGTCACTCATAATTCACATAGACGTCCAAGACTTCAACACTCGACAGCACTTGCACAGACTAGACGCAATAGAAATAGATCATGAACACCAATTCGTTCAACAGCGTCTCCAGTTCGACCATCTCGTTTCCAAAATTCTCCAGCTAAAAATGCGGACGTTGAAGTGATCGAAGAAAGATCAAATTTAACAGAAGATGAAATTGAATCGTGTCTTGAAATGACATTTTATTTGCGAACGCTGCAACCAACCAATGATTCGTGTTCAATTTGTTTGTTGGATTTTGAAAGATTGGAATACGTCATACATTTGCAAAACTGTCAGCATCTGTTTCATGATAACTGTATAAGGCAATGGCTGAATGTCAGTCGGCATTGTCCAGTTTGTAGAGAACCAGCTGTTGGACATCAATAACTTTAAAAGAAGATGGTTTTTTTCTTCTTTTTTTAGACCATTTAGAAAAAAAGAGGGTAAAGAAATGGCGGAGATCCGCCATTTCTTTACAATGAATTATTTACCAACTTTGAATTTGATTCATTTCGAACATCCACTGCATGATTCCATGGAATTTAAAGGTTCGTCCACTATATGACTACAAACGACAAGAGTTACAATCATGCCATTTGTTTCCACCATGCAATTTAAATTGGTTTCTTAAACTTCGAATGAAAAGCTTTGATGGATTCAAAATGAAAGAATGACATTTACACGTGTCTGGACCTTCTATGTTTCCATACGAAAATGGACACGAACTGAGATGATATTCGCCAGGAGAAACTTGAACCAATTTGATTTTAACATTTGATGAGTGTTGAGACACCATTTGTGCCATGAGTTGAAATCTTGAAATCTTCGAAAGAAACATGTGCCGATCGATTTGATCTTCATTCAACAATTCTTGTTCCAAAGAATCGAGCAAATCATCAACATGATTTGTGGCACCCATTCTCCTTGTTCATTCGAATTGTCTAGTGAAGATTAAAGCTATCGGAACGCCTCTCGAATTTCAAACGTTCTTCTTTTTATACAGAAATATATAATAATATCATATTTTTTCACCTACAAACGTTTCAACCAAATGTTTGAACGATTCTTCTGACATTAAATCTGTGTGATGCAAAACTTGTAACACGTCTTTTTCCACAACCAAATCTCCATCGACCAAACGACCGAGATAGTCCACGTGTAAGCCTTGTAAATTGTACACGCTTTTCGAATATCCGTATCCAGGTTCCCAAATTTTTCCACTCTTTTTCAAAGCTTCGTTAGCCGTGATGGTGTGTGCTACAAATTCCATCAGATTCAAACCTTTCCAAAAGCTACTGGCCACATCCTTTCCGCTTTGCCAGCCAACTCGTGCAAACATATGGTACAAATGTTCAATGGATCCTTTGGCTCCAGAAACGACTTGAGTAATCAAGCATTCTTCTTGTTTCTCAAGAGCGGTGCGTTCAAAATTTTCCGGTTCTATCTCGGACAAGCGAACCATTTCTTTTAACGTGAGAGCAAAACATCTTTTCGTTTGAAACGCATCAAGATAAAAGTTTCTCAATGATAAAAACAACGGAACGATTCTTCGGATCCGTACAGATCGTAAATGACGCGCATGGTCATGATTAGATCTCGACATTTGTACGGTAAGAAATCAATCTCATCATAAAACAAGGAGAAGGCTGCCAACATGTCTTGACTCGGCGATAGCTTGATTCTCATGACAAAACAACCCATTTGCATCTGTGGATTCAGAAGCGTAGCACATTCCGCTTGTGATTGAACGTTGGGCACCATATACACGTTACACTCGTCTCCATCGAAATCAGCGTTCATGGCTTGAACAATTTCCAGTGGAATGCCAAAGCAATCATGTGGCCATGCTTGAACTTGAAGACCAACAAGATTTCCTGGTTGTAAAGTCGGCATATGGTTCAAAATGATCCATTTGCCATTCAGTCCGAACATTTTCACAAAATGATCTGGAATTTTGATCTCGTTTGGAGGTAAACTTGTATCAGGTACGATCATTCCTCTCATGGATAAAGTGCATCTTTTTTCGAAAGCGACTTGTCTGATCAACGTAGCTTTGCCACAAGATCTTCGTTGTAAACTTCCATAATGCAAGGGCGCTTCTTGAATTTGCTTGTAGAACAAATCCACTTTACTGGTCGGCAAAAATATTACTCGTTCGACTTGTCACTGGAAGACGACTGACAAATTTCATGACTTTCTCGTAAACGAGTGTTGAAGCCACTTGCCAATAAATTGGATCTGGAACAATCAAAAATTCTTGGTTTGATTCGATTTGAGCGTTTTTCATCATACGTTTCAATTGAGGTAAAACGAATTCGAAATCTGGTGTCGGAATAGCAATCGACTGGACAGGATAACTGGTGGTTCAACCATCGTAATAAAATGAATCACAGCACGTTGTCCAAGCCACTTCTGTAAATTCTAGATTTTTGTGACAATTTAAACATTTGGTTGCAAACTCGTGTCGTTTTCTCCAAGCTTTTAGAATAGCAATGAATTCGGATGGTTTCTTTTTCAATGGATACGATTCTAATTGCAAAAGAGACAAGGAAGACGTTTCAACAGCCATGCTTTATCCTAAAACGCGTCGTGGTGATGAGTACTATCCAGGTAGAGGCTTTTCTCGTAATCCGTTTACCAAGGACCAAGTGTACGCCAGGAATCGTCGAGGAAATCAAAGGTATCCAAAACGTAAATATAAGATGTTTGCACGATACAGATTCAATCGAATGTATTATGCCAAAGACAATCGAGGCAATCAGTATTATCCAGTTATAGGAAAAAGATCGATTTTGATCTTTGATGCAGAAATGAAATTAGCCGTTTACGCTGATGGAAGAGAACGGTATCCAGTTGATGACAAAGGCAATGAATATTACTTGAAAAAAGACGGTCGTCCGTTGTTGTTACAGAATAAACAAGGAGAAACGTACTGGGCAAAGACGAGAAGAAGTTTCGAATTAATTCCAAAAGAATACAGTTGGGAAGACGGAATCTTTGTAAAAGATTCTGCTGGTAACGAAGTATTGATCCGTGGGCTGAGTCCAATCTGTACGCTCTTGTGCAAGTGTCTCAATCTATTCCCAAACTAAGAATAAGTTTGCTTTACTAAAACTGGAGAATTTATATGGAACAAATATAAAAAAATAAATAAAAAAATGAAATAATAAATAAAATAAAATAAATAGAATAAAAAATAATATATATATATATTATTTTTTGCTCTATTTATTTTATTTTTTTATTATTATATATTTTCTTTAACAATTTGTACTCAATGACAAGTATTGGTGATATCGATTCCCTTGCATCAAATAATCCATCGTTATCCAGTTCCATCTACAATTTACAATCAGTGCGTAAAAATACAACAAGTACAAACATACGGCATCAAACTCAATCGTATTTGGCTTCGACAGCTCTCGTGCAATGGTTCGTACCAATGACATCACTTGAATGTTATCTCTCACCAAAGAAAAATTCTTGTAGTCAAAGTACACAACATTATTCCATACGCTCTTGTCTCTTGCAATCAAGAACAATGTTCCGTATTCGTTCGCATAGTCAAGAGCATGTTTCACGTGCCCGTACGCTTCTTTTCGAAAATCTGTAACCAGTCGAGGCGTCACGTCATTGAATCTTTTGAAAGCCAAACTGGGAATGTGATATTCTTGAAGTTTTCGTCTGCTCTGCTGAATGGTGTACTGGATGAGTCTATCGATTGGATGAACGACTCGTTTCAACACTTGAAGATCGTAGTATTTGTCCATCCTTTAGTTATCGTACGTCTTTTTCAAATTCTTAATCACAATGTCTTCGTAATAAACGGTAGCCGATTCATTTGTCTTATGTTTTTTCTTTGGTGGCTCTGGCACGTCATCCTGTTCATCATCATCTTCTGCCACGAACAAAGCGTTGTTCTTTATTTCCAACGGCTGATGTTGTTCTTGTAACATGCTGGTATAATTGAACGAGCCCAACTGTACATCCGTTTTTCGATTTTCACCAAATTCCTTTTCGAATTTAATTTTGAGTTCAGTCTTCGTAGTTGATGAATTCTTAGTCGTGTTCAAAAATTGTCGTATCGCGGACTCGAGATCCGTCATTGTCGTCATATCACCTGGCACTCGTTGGACATCCATGTGCATCTTGAACAAATTGTAGACGTCCGTATTGATTAAATAATCTTGCGTGTATTCGACCACAACTTCTGGCTCGTCTCGATAATGCAATAGTCCGCCTTTTAATGACATGTTGTTTTTCAAATGATAGTATAACAGGAAAAAACATCCAATGTAAGACAATTCGACCACTTATTCGTCTTTCGAATACAAACATTGCATCACTTGTTCAGACGTTTTAGCTGGAGCTTTCTCGACAAATGTTGAATTGAAAGGAAGAGTAACAACATGTTCTCGAAAAGCATGAGTAGTCGTAACTTCAGGCGAATTGTTGGTCGTAGCAAACACTTTAGCCGTCGGAATAGCGCTCTGGCTGACATCGTACAATGAACGAAACGATACTCTGGACAAACCAGTGTTTTGTTTGACACGGTTTTCGCTCAATTTGCCTTCTAGTTCTGCCATGGCAACAATTCGACAAGAGAATAAAGTCAATGCCAAATCTGGTGTACGATTGCTGTTCCCACTTTTGGATACTTTCAAATTATCCGATTGAATACTGACATAATATCGACCAAACACGCGTCCGAAGATTTCAAACAGCATGCTCTTGCCATTACTCGTTTCACCTTTACAAATGAAACATTTTCGTTTGTAATTAGTGGCAATCATTGTACGGTCTAACACGTCCATCAAATATAAGAGAAATTCGTATTCGAACGAAACGTATTTGCAAAAATGAATGTAAAAATGTAACATGGATTCTGCATTCGGATACTCGAGAATATCAGGCGACAATTCTTCCGTAATTATTTCATGAGCCGTATCATACAAATCGTCCGTCTTGTCCAACAAGAGTTCTTTCAGATAACGGTTAAAAAATTGTTTTGTCATCAAATATGAGTAAAATGTACACAACGGAGAATTTTCTTTCATGTACTCGACCATGTCGTTCCTCGGAATTCGGACATCGAATTTGCGATACGACATGTAAAATTCTGGAACCGTTCCTCCCACATGACCAGTCATTAAATCGAGCAAAGATCCGTTTTCCATTCTCAGAAACCATTTGTGTCGATCCATGACTATACTTTTGATTTCCATGACAGAATCACTGGCTAAGCTGGCCACGACGCTCGAAACATTAAATTTTTCTACGAGATCCGAATCTGGACCACCGAGTCCACCTTTTCCCCAATATTCGATCAAGAATGACTTGATGGCGAACCAAAGATTTTGAATGTGGTCGGCTCTTTATCAGAAGTCATTTCTTGCCATGATTCGGTCAACGCGTTCCAAACGTACGAACTCGCTTTCTTCAGAGTGTTGGTTTGCTTGAGCACTTTAATCGGAAAATGTCTTTCTTGAATCTGGCGAACCAGTTGAACCATCTGGGGAATTGTAGTCACGCTCATGATGGCATTTTTCGAATCGTTGACGACAATTTCCAACTTGTGACGAAAATCTTTGGGTTCCGGGTACAAATTATTACCACAGTAAAAAATGGTATTGATGGTCAAGTCCGTGATCGTTTCTTTGACATATTCATCATTGAGATTTTCTAATTTCTCCAGTAACAGTACAAACTCTTCGTCTAGAAATGCTTTCAAGTAATTAACAAGCAATACAATTTTAATATCCAAATGTTTGATCAAAGCGTAAAATACAAGCAGAAAATAATATCCGTGATTATACAGCATGATCGTTTTTACAGGATTTGGCTCTTGAATGAAATTCGTATTGTCCAATCGTAAGAGATGGTTGATCTTGGCGAAAATCGGATGTTCATCGGAAGAACTTTGCGATCGTGATGATCGTTCGTACCACGTTTTAAGACCTTGATTATTCGTTTCGACGTTTTCGATGGCCAGCGTACTGAATCGAAAATAGTAAACGTCTTGAGAAAATGTTGTCCATTGAACGAAAGTTTTTTTCCTTTGATGACATAGCCTTTCTTTTGTTCTTCAAACACCATTGTGAATGTGGCCACGTCTTCATGTTCGTCTGATGAGTTGGGTGAATTGGTAATACTGGTTGGATAACTACAACTCCAAACAGGTTGGAAGACGATCACAACGGGCATCATGAGCAATGCCAAACTAGATGTGGGATTACTGTTCAGAAACAACATCTTGCGAAACAATGAATTGCGTCTTTCAAATCCGTGTCCGCATGAAAACAAGTCGTGTTCAATAAATCCAGCCCGTCGTCTTCTGAGCAATGTTCTAAAAGACTTCTCGACAATAATTCTTTACGTGATTCCACAATCAACCAGTCGGGAACGGTATCCGTATTCAAATATACACACAATTTGTTCATGTATTCGTTCGTCTCGTAATGGTGGCTGGGATTCTGGTAAAATGATTCGCATTCTTCGCAAATTTATTCTTTTTTTATCCTTTTCTTATGTTGCACGATCTCGTTCAAATGAATGAAATTGTCAAGAAATTTCTTTAAATGATCACCTTGTAATTTCTTTTTACCACGAGGCCAACTGTAACAATCGCAAAACGAACACGAAAGAGCTGGATTGTGATTAGGATCGAAACAATTTTGACGGTGGTTCGAAAAATCCAAGATTTTCATTCGACTAAATCATTTTGGACAGTGAATCTCGTGTGCGTTTCGTTTCAATCGAGCTTTATACGCGTTGAAAGCCATCATCATTTTATTCCCGTTTCTTATAAACATCATCATCAAACAAAATTATTTTTTTTTAAATTTAAAAAAAAATAGTAATAAAAAAATAATTATATTTGAAAAGACATGAAAAAAAAATATTCGAATCAAGGATTTCAACTATTCTAGATTTTGTTTTCTTCAGTTTTTACAAGAATAAAAAGCTTTTATTAGAAAATTAATTTGAAATCTTGTTCTTTCGTGCGTTCAAATGAAAGTCTCAAGGCATTTTATTTTCTTTTAAACGATTTTACGACTGTAATTGTCGTGTTCGCACAAAACGAAAAAAAGTTGGATGGATCCTTGAATCGACACAAAAAAAAACATTTTGGACACTTAGCTTTAATCGTCATGGGATAATTCTCGTCTTTTAAATATCATCTAGTTATATGATTTGGCCTTAATCGTTTCTTTTAATTAAAGAATTAGATTAGAAAATTCGTACATTTTTCGTTATTATCAGACTAAGGATGATCAAGAACAGATTATTATTTTTTTTCGTCTTTAATTTTACAAGAATTAAAAAACTTATCTGCAAATTTTATTCTTCCGTCCTTTTAATCGTTCAAATCGGATCCAAAGCTTTGGTCGCCATTAAATAAAAAAGAGAAACAGGTCTGACCCAGGATCCACCATGAAATAAAATCGTTCACCATTAAATAAAGGAGCTTTTCAAATGACGACAGTTTTTTTTCCAACAGAATCGTGGCATTGGAATAAAGGAAATCTTGCAATAGCTGATCTTTCAAATGACAAATTCGTTTATGGAATAAAGGAAATCTTGCAATAGATGAAGTTTCAAATGACAAATTCGTTCATGGAATAAAGGAAATCTTGCAATAGCTGATCTTTCAAACGGCAAATTTGTTCATGGCACTGGAATAAAGATGTCTTGTACCCAAAGGAAATCTTGCAATAGGATCTTTCAAATGACACTGGAGACCCCAAATGAATCTGGACAATCTTGTAAAATTTAATCTTACAAATGACTGGAATAAAAGTGTCTCGGTCAGAGGAAATCTTGTAATTCGGATGAGATCTACTCATGAAATTGAATCTAGAAAAAATGTGGTTAGCAAATCACAAGATCAATCTACTGGTATAGATAAAATAGCATATGGTTGGAATAATGACGGACATTAGCTGTTCACAATTGCTAGAATCAAGTAAAGATAATCAAAACATAAAATAAAATAAACAAATTAATAAATAAAAATAATTAAATAAAATAATATTTATTTATTATCAGATTTTTTCATTATTCTTTCCAATCATCATTTTTAACTTCGAATTCACAGTGAGAAGATTCCAACACTATTGAGACTGGAGTTGCCATAACCATTTCATAAGTCTTCTTGCTTTCAAGAAATCTTCGTTTGTTCGATTTCTTATTCTTTTCGGCTTCTTCTTGTTTCTTCCATTCGATCAAGTCGTGTAGATGTTCTCCGACAGTGTCGAGATAGATTGTTTCGGCCTTGTGTATTTTTTCTTCTTGTCCGATGAACACGTCTCGAATTAACTGTTCCACTTGTTCTGGATTTTCACAACCACCGTTTCGATACAATTCTCTGAAGGGTCATATGTGTCTCTGTTTATAATCTTCGATTGTCCATCTCAGATTGTCAACGTATCGTTTCGGATATGATCCACCAACCAAATTATCGATGGCAAACAGTTCATAAACCAACTTACAAGGATACTTAGCAAGATTTCGAGCAAGTATGAGCACATCAGCAGGTTTGGTAAAATCCTTGGCCAACATTCTTTCGATGAATTCATCGGGATGCTTTTTCTGATAATCTTATAACAGTTCAGATAATCTTATAACAGTGAAGATTAGAATCAAAGAGACATGTTCCGTGTCTGATGGTGTTCAGCAAATCAAATCAAGACATGTTGAACGTGTCAGACGTCAATCGTTTGAAAATCCGCAAGACGAACGTTTCTTTGGTCAAGTGTGGATTGCTAGAAGCCAAGAGCTCAGAAGAAACAAGAGGAATGAGATCCATTGGAGAGAATCAAGTTCAAGAAAAACGATCCACTTGCTTTTAAACTGAATCTTTAATAATAAAATATAGAAAAAAATATTATTGCTTTTTTTTAATTTTATTTATTGTTATTATATTTTTTAAACGTTTGGGAAAAAATATTCTTCATCTCCATTATTATAAAGAATTGAAATCTTCAATACTTTCCTATCAATGTGGTATGGCGTTCCGTCTTTCACATCAAAATATCTTTTCCCTCTTTCCATAGGACTTGAAGGACATTCGATTGTTGATATAAAGCAAGGCTCTTCTGAATCTTCTTCGTCATTAATCATCGATGTTGGATTCTCAGCTTGAGTAGTTTCGTCCAACGGATTTGTTTGTGAAATCTCGGGTGTTTGGTTTAAATGACCCTCGTTCGATTCACTTGTTGAATTTTCCATTTTCAATTCTGTCGGACTCTTTTCGTAAATACGAAGAGAAAAAAATTGTTCAAGCATAAAATGAAACTGTTTTGCATGACTAGTGGTTTCGTCACATGCGACGAGTAAAGGACAGTCTTGATTGTAGGATTTTCCGAAACTTGTAATGCTGCCGAAACCAACAACGTGTCCACTGGTTAATAAGTGGCCTATACGTTGAGCACGTTCTATGTATTTGGATTTCATAACCATGTATCTTATACCTCTCGACAAATCAATCAGTCGACAATTGCGGATCTTTGGTGGATAATAATCGAAAGGAATCCCTGGAATATCAGAAAATTTTTTCTCCAGTCCTTATACTTGATAGCATATGGATTTTTATAATTCAGAATCCTAGCAAAATCATGTCTCATGAACAAATTTCCGTTCGGTACAATAAAACAAGAGACGACAAGTTGATCTTCAATGAATGGTTTTAATTTGAACCACATCTTGAGCTGTCCAAAGGAATAAATTCGTCTGAACACTTGGCAGGCAAAAGAGCGATTGAATCTTGAACGATACACGTCGTCTGTTTTTATACAATGACCAAAAATAAAATTTCAAAAAAGAAATTAATACATGCATGTATCAAGAACTTTATTTATAACACGATATCAAATGAATCTTTTGATCTCAAATCATTGGACAATTTTTGGAAATTGTCCGAAATTTAACGCTCAAATACAAAAAAGCATTCAATATTCCATTTTGTCTGAAATTCAACGTGTGCACACGTTGTATCTGAACTTAATAAATTATCAAATACGAAGAACATTCTAAAAAAAAATGCAAGTGTTACAAGCACGCACAATTTGGAAATTGTTCCGAACATGGTGAAACAAAATTTGTAAAACATTCTAGAAAGAAAAAAAAAATACAATTCTCATTCTCACAAGCACCTACAAAAGCGTTCGAAATTCAACGTGTGCACGTTGAATCTGAATTTAATAAATTCTTTTCAAATTTGAAAAAAAAAATTATCTAGAAAACAAAAGTAATTTTTATTCTCGCAAGCATCTAAGATATTCAATTTTGGGAAATTCAATTGTCCTAAATTCAACGCGTTAAATCTGAATTTTACAAATTTGAAAAAAAAAAAACAATTTTTTTTAGAAAAGCAATTATGACGCACAGTGAGACTTCCGGCTTGTCCAGTATAAAAGGAATAGCTGAAACGGACTCATTTCATATTTTCTAGAACTTGAGTTTATTAATACTTTCGATGGGAAAAAGATTTCCGGCTATTCTGGCTTGACACATTTTCAAATACCAACGACGAGTGATGACTGTCAACAATTCATAGTTCCGATCAAAGATATGGATACATTCTTGAAAATTGTACTGAATGAAAAATATCTGAAAGGAGAAGACGGATTTAATCCAAGCATTATCAGTGACGAACCCTGGACAGTCAGCTACTTGCGAAATTATATGCCTTTTGTTTATTACTTTCCCAAGGAACAAATCGACGAAATATTGAAGGATTGGTGAAAAATCCTTGAAAAGGTTAACTCTTTAGCCTTTAGAAATTAAAGGGGTAAAAAAACAATAAAATAAAATAAAAAAATAAATCGCAGAGATCTCTGCGATTTATTTATTTTTACGACTTACAATAAACCAATTTTGGATGATTAATATTTCTCTTATATTCAAACAATCAAAATTTTGTCAATAATTTGAGACATAAATTCTTCTCGACGCTAAAAAATTATTGCATGAAGATATTCTTTCGTTTCACAGATGCTCTAATTTTAACATTTATAATAATTCAAACATAAATTGTGAAACGTATCTATATTAAAGTTGAAGAACGTACGCTTTAAAAAAAAAAGAAAAAGAATTTCAAGCGACATAACTGATGCGTTTATTATTCAAGAATATATTGAACGTGTGTATTAAACACGTTAACTTTTCATGATTTTTTTTCAAGTAATGTCGTTTGGGACCACTTTTTATTCATGAAAGAGTTCATCGCTTCTCTCTTTATTATTTGAATCAAGAGAGAAGCGATCGCTATGAAAAACGATTCAAACATTAGATTCAGCAAGTGTCTGTGGATGAAGCGCGATATACAAGGGGACGGACGTCTCTCAAGCACACACCCATTGCAGATAAGCTCTTTCACATAATAATAAAGGCAAATAATTGGAAATATGTAGCAAAAAATAATACGAACGGTTTAAATGAACCAGTGACAAGAATCAAGGGACGCTCATCTAGAGACAATATGTGAAAACTATTTACACTGTTTCGGAAAGATGTGCATTAAAATAAGAGAATCAAGTAGTAGTAGTCTTCTTTTGCAGCAAAGTACTTTAGAGCATGAAAATCTCTGGTCTTTTACATAAAAGTATCGGACACGTTTGGGGTTGTTTTTCTTTACTTGAGTCAATGGAATTATAATGTCTGGAAATATTTTAATCATTAAAATTAAATTCGTGACTCGGATGAGGAATCTGGGACATTATTAATTAAATATCAAAGTTGAAGGTCTTGTGAAATTCAATCATTTTATATATATATATATATATATATATATATTTTTGGATTTTTACAATCAGAGAAGTCTTGTGTCTTTACTTGCGTCAATTGTGACGTCTGGAAATTATTTGATTTTTAAAATAAAATTCGTGACTTGGAAACGTGTACGTAAAACGTTTAAGATCAGGATAATAATTGTTTGGAATAGAAAAATCAGACAAGTTTGGTGATTATTGTATCAAAAAAAGTTTTTTCATTTTCAAGATTCGAACGAATTAGACAGGAAAAGACCACACCCATCTATCTTATCAGTTAAGACTTCCTGTATTTTGCGTATATAAACGCTTGCGATAGAACGACCAGCTCATAATTTTGAGTTTCGAGATCATAGTGTCAACATGTCTTCGAAAATTTGCAATTATTGTGAGAAGAGAATATTAAATTCTCGTCCGTACTTGTTGTCATGTGGACACATATTTCACATTTATTGTTTAACGTTGTTTAACATTTACAGACACAAAAAGATGTGTCCGAAATGTGATGCAGATTTTGACATGGTAGAATACGAGTTATTGAAATTAGATTTTCCTCCTGTTCCGCCAGAGAATGTCGAAAATGAATTGAGATCCGTAGACGTACTAGAGCCGGCTTGTATGACGTGTGAAATTCCATTTATTAATGGAAAATGCAAATCGTTCTCTGAGCCTTTTGTCTTATGGATTTGTGAACACAAACTTCATTCGCAATATATAAAGACTTGGGTGAAAGATGGAAATCGGCAGTGTCCGCATTGTGACACACCAATCACATCAATGGACGTGGCGTTCCTTGATATTTTTCGAGACGTGACGATTAAGAAAGTTTGCCATTGCCCATGGTCAAGTGAAGATGAAATGAAAGTTGATTCATGGAGCGATGATTTAGAAGATCTTTGAGAGAGAATAAAAAAATCTTTATTTATTTTTTTTTGTCTTTCCACTTTCACAAAATAAAAAAATATGAAAGTGGGTAGAAAAAATATGGCCTGGGGTCTGGCTTCGTAGCCATGGCTCGAGGCCATATTTTTTTTACAACATTTTATTAACCAATCTTGGAGAAAAAAAAATCTATTCAAACGAAATAAAATCATAGAAACATTTTATGATAATATTAAATTTTTTTTCTTTTGGTCTTCAAACGAAACAAATTTTCTTTTATAAGAATCCACGATTTTGTTCAACACAAGCTTTTTTTATGATTCAACAAGAGTCTTTTATTATTGAGCCTTTTTTTAATGATTTGAGAAAAATAATACTACAAACTCATGCAAAAATTGAAAGAATAAAGTCTTTTGATATTCCAATCTTGGTGAATAAATTGTTGTAAAAAATAAAGATATTTTCTTCTTTTTTCTACCCTCTTTTGTTGTGAAATCTCGCAAATCGGAGATTTTTTACATTCCAATTCTGATTCTTTGCTGACATTATAAGACCCAATAATAGACTGAAATGCCAATAATTTCTTAGTTCTTTATTCCAATATTCTTCAGGCATCTTGGTGACCGGTCTTTTCGAAGCCAATAACAAGTCTCTTTCTAAATGTGACTGATTACAAGATTTGCACCGTTGATTTTTGTGAAATAGTAAGCAAGTGACGTGAACCAGTCTTTTGCTACAATCCAGTCGGAATGGAACGAGCATCGACTCATGGATCTCATAGTGTTGTTTGAATCGGATGTGGCAGTACACACAAGACGACATTGTTCCTTGTTCTTATTCGTTCTTTTAAGCTAATGCACCATTCATTGACGCTATCCAAGATTCAATTGCTTGCCACTCGTCTTGAGAAACATTTATTATTTCAAATGGATTCAAACTCAAATCCAATGGTTGTTGTTTCACGTACGCTATTGGATGAAAATTTGTCACATGCGTTGGTAAAATTTCCTGTTTATCATTGGTTATTCCAGTCAAGTATTTTTCTAAAGTGTACCATTCGGTCATGTCTTCCGGCGTTTTTAGACCGTAGCTAAAAATATGTTTTTCTTGAATATCTGGAATTTCAAAACTGAATAAATTTTCTGGAGGTTCGACTTTCCATTCTTCAATTCGCTCAGGTGACAAACTTTTGGGTTCTTCTTTTATCATTATTTCGTTGTTAAAACGTTCAGATTCTTCCACAGATTCTAATGAGCTTTTTCCAACACGTAATTTTTTCCTTGATTTCATTAAATCTGATCTTTCGCAGGTCTTATTCTCTAATTCTGTGACAAAACCGTGACAGGTCAACGGCGTCGGTGGTGGTAATTTGTACGGATCGTTCACAAACGTGCGATCTTTGAACGGATCTTCGCCTTGAGCAAATTTGTTGAGAACGACGTGCACAGAGAATAAAGTCTTTTGAACGGCCAACAGAACGTAGACCAACTTTTCTGGAATTGAGTACTGCGTTTCTGGTTGTAAAATGTACTTGTTGTGAAAATGTTCGTCATATTTGTTGAAATAGCCAGTCTGAAAGACGTTTCTGCCCGTTTCAAACATTCTCTTGGCAGCACGTACAAAAGCATCGTAACGTTTGTCGTTAGAATGATGTGCGCCGTATCGAATTTCACTCTTCTTTGTCGGAACGTAAATCTTGGTTTAACCAAAAAATGATGTCTGTCGATCTTGTAACACAAGTGAATGTCCGTATATTTTTCCTGAGGTCTGACTATGCTTCTGGACAAGCGTCTTTCGACGAGATCCCAATTCAATTTCGCAGTGAACGGATTCATCACATTCGATTCATGAACCGTTATGAAGAAATTTGTAATCTTGTTTGTCCATTCGTCGTCCACTCGACAAGAAATCCGTTTTCCGATCAGACAAATAGTAAAGGGGACGACTCGTTCTCGTTGGTCCAAAAGATATTGACAAAATTCCTTATCTCGACGAATTATCGGATCTTCAAACACTCGAACAATTTCTCTGGGGAAAAGATCACACATCATGTTGAGAGACATTTGCGAATCTGAATTATTTTGATCGTCTTTCTTTTATATGAACCATTCACCGGAAGTGATGCAATAAAATTGGAAAGAGGTCATTCGATAATTGGAATAGATAAAAATAATTTTTTTATTTTTTTCCTGTCACACAGTATAAAAGGAAGCCAGCCGTCTCTTCTAAAATCATTCTTTAGCTTCGCGATGGAATTTGATTTATTTTAAGCACTTTATTCTCCTGTATTTCCGTTGCCTTCAGAAGAGGACGAATTTCAATTGGACAAGAAACCAGAGAATTTACCAAAGGATCCGAGAACATCTAAGCCATCGATTTCCAGCGATTGCCAGAGAGAAGAACATGTATTGCCAGATTGCCAGTCAAAAGATCCACCAAGAACTTCAAAGATTCATAAACCGGAGAACCAAGTGTCTTACAAGACAAGACGACATGAAGCAAGACGTTCATCAACAATTGATAGAAAACCATACTACAACGAGCGTTCAAGCCGAAGAAGACAAGTAACGTTCCACTCTGGATCCCTGGCAGTGTTTTCCATCAGTACAAAATCATATACTTTGACAAATGGTGTATTTTCCTACAGCGAAGATTGGAACGAGGATTGGGAGAAACAACTGTTACAGGGAGATATCGAAGAGATGGATATTGGAAGATTATATGTTGTGAACAATGAATCGAAATCGAAATTCAAAAGGATTTGCAAGAAAATCGAACCAGTTTTCCTGACAAATATTGGAAACATAGGAACCTGTACGTTCTGCAGAGACAATGATTGTCACCGGTGGAACTCAATTGTTGGTGGAATACAAAAATTATTAAAATGTGTAATTGAGCCAATCAGACATTAAAAGAATTTATTCGTGAGTGAAAATAAAAACCCTTAAGTCCTTTTAAAAAAAGGGGTAAAAAACTCGCAGAGTATCGTACATAAAAGTACGACTCTATGCGAATTTTTTACGACACACAATTAACCAATTTTGGATTACATTATTTCTATATGTCTTTTAATGACATGATAATAAACATTTATTTTCCTTGTATATGGTATGTCACAATAAACTTTTTTTTAATGAACGATTTAAAAAGTATTGTTTTAAAATTATTCATGTTAAGAATCTCAGCTTTCGAACTTGTCTCGCGACAAGTTTCCTATTAAATTTCTGACCATGACAAATAAAAGAAAAAAATCTTTTAATATTTTCCCCTATCAAAGAAGAAACAAAAGCACATATTTTATCACGTTACAAGTAAAACCAAACTATTCAATTGATCTGAAAATATTAAAGAAAATCCTCGGACATCATATTTAAATTAAAAACCCATTCCGTTGATAAGGCCTTGATATTAATTTCACTTAAACGGTGCTTTTGAAATTCGAATGACAAATTAACATCATTACATTTTTGATCAACGTATTTGAAGATAATCGCTCTGTTTCTAATATTCTGATAGCAGAAATAACCGCTAGAACAGCTCACAAAATTTCTTTAAAAATTTTACAATTGTCTGAACGTGGAAGAGTGTAAAATTTATTTCCTGACATCACAATTCAATTGACGGAAATAAAGAAAAACGACACAAGTTTTGTCCGATTCTTATATTCCAAAAAAAAAAAAATAATAATAATAATGATTGAATATCAAAAGGCATTCAACTTTAATATTTAATTACTTATGTTCCATATTCCGCATCATATGCGTTTTTCGTACACGTTTCCAAGTCACGAATTTTATTTTAAGGATCAAATTATTTCCGGACGTCACGATTCAATTGTCGCAAGTAAACACCCTAGACTGGTCCGATTCTTCTATTCCAAAAAAATTATAATTATTGAATTTCATAAGGTAATTTTAATATCAAACTTTCAACCTTAACATTTAATTACTAATATCCCATATTCCGCATTATATGCGTTTTACGTATAAGTTTCCAAGTCACGAATTTTATTTTAAAAATCAAATAATTTCCAGACGTCACAATTGACGCAAGTAAAGACACAAGACTTGTCCGATTGTAACAATCCAAAAAAAAAAAAAAAAAAAAAAAAAAAAAATTATAATGATTGAATTTCACAAGACTTTCAACTTTGATATTTAATTAATAATGTCCCATATTCCTCATCCGAGTCATGAATTTAATTTTAATGATTAAAATTTTTCCAGACATTATATTTCCATTGACTCATGTAAAGAAAAACAATACCAAACGTGTCCAATACTTTTATATAAAAGACCAGAAATTTTTCTGCTCTAAAGTACTTTGCTGCAAAAGAAGATTACAAGCAAGACATCATATCTGGTAAGATTTCAAAATTTCTTAGAATTTTTATTGTGAATTTCAATTTTTCTTTTTACAAATGCTTTCTTATATATATATATTTAACTTTTGTTTCTCAAGTAATGGAATATTATTTTCGCTGTTTCTCCGATATATTTTATTTGTATAATTTTTGCTCAAAATGTAAAGACACAAGACTTGTCCGATTGTAACAATACAAAAAAAAAAAAAAAAAAAAAAATAAAAAAAAATAAAATTATAATGATTGAATTTCACAAGACCTTCAACTTTGATATCTAATTAATAATGTCCCATATTCCTCATCCGAGTCATGAATTTAATTTTAATGATTAAAATATTTCCAGACATTATAATTCCATTGACTTAAGTAAAGAAAAACAATACCAAACGTGTCCGATACTTTTATATATAAGACCAGAGATTTTCATGCTCTAAAGTACTTTGCTGCAAAAGAAGATTACAAGCAAGACATCATATCTGGTAAGATTTCAAAATTTCTTAGAATTTTTATTGTGAATTTCAATATTTCTTTTTACAAATACCTTCTTATATATATATATATTTAACTTTTGTTTCTCAAGTAACGGAATATTATTTTCGCTGTTTCTCCGATATATTTTACTTGTATAATTTTTGTTCAGAATGTAAAGATTGTCAAAAGTTTGTACTTTACTTTTAACTTTCTTTATATTCTTTTTTTTTCCAAGTCTTCTCTCGCTTTTACATTTTCGATTCTTCTACTTGTTTTTATTTTACTTGTTCATTGTAAGAGCGATTCCTTAAAATATTTCTCTGAACTTGATTCTCTTATTTTAATGCACATCTTTCTGAAACAGTGTAAATAGTTTTCACATATTGTCTCTAGATGAGCGTCCCTTGATTCTTGTCACTGGTTCAATTAAACCGTTCGTATTATTTTTTGCTACATATTTCCAATTATTTGCCTTTATTATTATGTGAAAGAGCTTATCTGCAATGAGTGTGGGCTTGAGAGACGTCCGTTCCCTTGTAAATCGCGCTTCATCCATGGACACTTGCTGAATCTAATGTTTGAATCATTTTTCTTTGCGATCGCTTCTCTATTGATTCAAATAATAAAGAGAGAAGCGATGAAATCTTTCATGAATAAAAAGTGGTCCCAAACGACATTAATTGGAAAAAAAAATCAAGACAGGTTAACGTTTTTAATACACACGTTCAATATATTCTTGAATAATAAACGCATCAGTCATGTCGCTTGAAATTCTTTTTCTTAATGCTCTTTAACGTTCACAATTTATGTTTAGATTATTATAAATGTTAAAATTAGAATACCTGTCAAACGGAAGAAAATATTCATTTAATAATTTCTTAGCGTCGAGAAGAATTTTTATGTAACAGCTTTCTTAAATTATTGACAAAAAATTTTTATTGTTAGAATATAAGATGATCAATTAGTTCATCCTGTGTCGCAAAAAAAAAAAAAAATCAAGACAATTTTTAAGCGTTTAAATACATATGTTCAATGTATTTTTTTATAATAAATGGATTAGTTATCTTAAAAACGCTTGAAATTCTTTTTCTTTTTTCTTTAAAGCGTACGTTCTTCAACTTTAATATAGATACGTTTCACAATTTATGTTTGAATTATTATAAATGTTAAAATTAGAGCATCTGTGAAACGGAAGAATATCTTCATGTAATAATTTTTTAGCGTCGAGAAGAATTTATGTCTCAAATTATTGACAAAATTTTGATTGTTTGAATATAAGAGAAATATTAATCATCCAAAATTGGCTTATTGTAAGTCGTAAAAATAAATAAATAAATAAATCGCAGAGATCTCTGCGATTTAATTTTTTATTTTATTTTATTGTTTTTTTTACCCCTTTAATTTCTAAAGGCTAAAGATTTAACCTTTTCAAGGATTTTTCACCAATCCTTCAACATTTCGTCGATTTGTGCCTTGGGAAAGTAATAAACAAAAGGCATATAATTTCGCAAGTAGCTGACTGTCCAGGGCTCGTCACTGATAATGCTTGGATTAAATCCGTCTTCTCCTTTCAGATATTTTTCATTCAGTACAATTTTCAAGAATGTATCCATATCTTTGATCGGAACTATGAATTGTTGACAGTTATCACTCGTCGTTGGTATTTGAAAATGTGTCAAGCCAGAATAGACGGAAATCATTTTCCCATCAAAAGTATTAATAAACTCAAGTTCTAGAAAACATGAAATGCGTCCGTTTCAGCTATTCCTTTTATACTGGACAAGCCGGAAGTCTCACTGTGCGTCAAAATTGCTTTTCTAAAAAAAATTGTTTTTTTTTTCAAATTTGTAAAATTCAGATTCAACGCGTTGAATTTAGGACAATTGAATTTCCCAAAATTGAATATCTTAGATGCTTGCGAGAAAAAAAATTACTTTTTTTTCTACATAATTGTTTTTTCAAATTTGAAAAGAATTTATTAAATTCAGATTCAACGTGCACACGTTGAATTTCGAACGCTTTTGTAGGTGCTTGTGAGAATGAGAATTGTATTTTTTTTTTCTTTCTAGA
Source organism: Latrodectus elegans (assembly GCA_030067965.1). Lineage (NCBI taxonomy): Eukaryota > Metazoa > Arthropoda > Arachnida > Araneae > Theridiidae > Latrodectus > Latrodectus elegans. Next base: position 133,744,788 of record CM057814.1, read on the forward strand.
TTGTTTTGCAAATTTGGTTTCCCCATGTTCGGAACAATTTTCAAATTGTGCGTGCTTGTGACGATTCCATTTTTTTTTTTTAGAATGTTCTTCGTATTTGGAAATTCATTAAGTTCAGATACAACGTGTGCACACGTTGAATTTCAGACAAAATGGAATATTGAATGCTTTTTTGTATTTGAGCGTTAAATTTCGGACAATTTCCAAAAATTGTCCAATGATTTGAGATCAAAAGATTCATTTGATATCGTGTTATAAATAAAGTTCTTGATACATGCATGTATTAATTTCTTTTTTTAAATTTTATTTTAGGTCATTGTATAAAAGCAGACGACGTGTATCGTTCTAGAGTTATTCGCTCTCTTGCCTGCTAAGTGTTCAGACGAATTTATTCCTTTGGATAGCTCAAGATGTGGTTCAAATTAAAACCATTCATTGAAGATCAACTTGTCGTCTCTTGTTTTATTGTACCGGACGGAAATTCGTTCATGAGATTTATGATTTTGCTAGGATTCTGAATTATAAAAATCCATATGCTATCAAGTATAAGGACCGGAGAAATAAGTTTCTGATATTCCAGGGTTTCCTTTCGATTATTATCCAACAAAGATCCACAATTGTCGACTGATTGATTTGTCGAGAGGTATAAGATACATGGTTATGAAATCCAAATACATAGAACGTGCTCAACGTATAGGCCACTTATTAACCTGTGGACACTTTGTTGGTTTCGGCAGCATTACAAGTTTCGGAAAATCCTACAATCAAGACTGTCCTTTACTCGTCGCATGTGACGAAACCACTAGTCATGCAAAACTGTTTCATTTTATGCTTGAACAATTTTTATCTCTTCGTATTTATGAAAAGAGTCCGACAGAATTGAAAATGGAAAATTCAACAAGTGAATCGAACGAGGGTCATTTAAACCAAACACCCGAGATTTCACAAACAAATCCGTTGGACGAAACTACTCAAGCTGAGAATCCAACATCGATGATTAATGACGAAGAAGATTCAGAAGAGCCTTGCTTTATATCAACAATCGAATGTCCTTCAAGTCCTATGGAAAGAGGGAAAAGATATTTTTATGTGCAAGATGAAACGCCATACCACATTGATAGGAAAATATTCAATATTTCAATTCTTTATAATTATTGAGATGAAGAATATTTTTTCCCAAACGTTTAAAAAATATAATAAAAATAAATAAAATTAAAAAAAGAAATTATATATTTTTTTTCCATATTTTATTATTAAAGACTCAGTATAAAAGCAAGTGGATCGTCTTTCCTGGACTTGATTCTCTCCGATGGATCCAAATACATTCTTGTTGTTTCTTCTGAGCTCTTGGCTTCAAGCAATCCACACTTGACCAAAGAAACGATCGTCTTGCGGATTTTCAAATGATTGACGTCTGACACGTGCAATATGTCTTGGTTCGATTTACTGAACACCATAAAACACGAAACATGTCTATTTGATTCTAGTTTTTTACAGTTAGAAGAAATTCAGAAAAAGCATCCCGATGAATTCATCGAAAGAATGTTGGCCAAGGATTTTACCAAACCTACTGATGTGCTCAAGCTTGCTGGAATTCTTGCTAAGTATCCTTGTAAGTTGGTTTATGAACTGTTTGCCATCGATAATTTGGTTGGTGGATCATATCCGAAAATATACGTTGACAATCTGAGATGGAAAATCGAAGATTATAAACAGAGACACGTACGAGCCGTCAGAGAAATGTATCGAAACGGTGGTTGTGAAAATCCAGAACAAGTGGAACGGTTAATTCGAGACGTGTTCATCGGACAAGAAGAAAAAATACACAAGGCCCAAATAATCTATCTCGACACTGTCGGAGAACATCTACACGACGTTCTTGAATGGAAGAAACAAGAAGAAGCCAGAAAGAATAAGAAATCGAACAAACGAAGAAGAATTGTTGAAAGCAAGAAGTCTTCTGAAATGGTTATGGCAACACCAGTCTCAATAGTGGTGGAATCTTCTCACAGTGAATTCGAAGACGTTGAAAATGATGATTGGAAAGAATTATGAAAAAATCTGATAATAAATAAATATTATTTTATTTATTAATTTTTTTATTTAATTTTATGTTTTGATTATATTCTCCCTCTATCTTCACTTGATTCTAGCAATTGTGAACAACTAACGTCCGTCATTATTCCAATCATCTGCTATTTTATCTATACCAGTAGATTGATCTTGTGATTTGCTAACCACATTTTTTCTGGATTCAATTTCATGAGCTGATCTCATCCGAATTACAAGATTTCCTCTGACCGAGACACCTTTATTAAATTCATTTGCAAAATTAGATTTTCCAAGATTGTCCAGATTCATTTGGGGTCACCAGTGTCATTTGAAAGATCCTATTGCAAGATTTCTTTGGGTACAAGACATCTTTATTCCAGTGCCATGAACAAATTTGCCGTTTGAAAGATCAGCTATTGCAAGATTTCCTTTATTCCATGAACGAATTTGTCATTTGAAACATCAACTATTGCAAGATTTCTTTTATTCCATAAACGAATATTTCGGAAAGTCATTTGAAAGATAAGCTATTGCAAGATTTCCTTTATTCCAATGCCACCATTCTGATGGAAAAAAAACTATCGTCATTTGAAAAAGCTCCTTTATTTAATGGTGAACGATTTTATTTCATGGCGGATCCTATGACAGACCTGTTTCTCTTTTTTATTTAATGGCGACCAAAGCTTTGGATCCGACTTGAAGTCACATGATTATTGACGTCACGTGACTTTATTGTTTAACGATGACACTTGGATAGAGAATCTCGAGTTCGAAATCGTCGAAAGAATTATTCTATCTGAAAAGGAAAAATTAAAAGGAAAAGGGTAACCTTGTTTTTAATAGGAAACGTACCCAATGTCGTGCCCTCGTTCAAAATGTAAGATTTTCCATGTTAAATGTAAGATTTTCAAGTATTTTTCTAATATAAGATTTAAATTCTTGTTAAAATGACTGTAAAACTGAAAATTAAATAAGATTTTGTCATAAAATATCTGGACTTTATTTTTGTCTAGTTGATATGATCATGTTGAAAATCCTTGACATTTTCATGAAAATAACGAAACATTCACGTTTTTTATAAAACAAACGACTTTAAGACTAAAGGACAACTTGTCTGTACATGTTGAATGACAAAAAATCTTGACTCGACGAGAATATAATCCCATGACATGTTTGCATTGACTGTCCAAAATATATTTTAGTCGAATGAAAATAATAAAGGATCCTGTTTACAATTCAAATCTTTCATGTTCGTTTTGCGATTACAGTTAGTAAAAAGAGAAATTACACGGTGATTCTTTAAAGAAAATCAATTCACATTTCTAAATCTTTCGTTTTATTTCCGCGATTACAGTTGAACTGATCATTTAAAGAAATGCCTTGAGACATTTATTTGAACGGACGGAAGAATAAAATTTGCAGATAAGTTTTTTAATTCTTGTAAAATTAAAGACGAAAAAAAAATAATAATCTAGGCTTGATCATCCTTGGTATGATAATAACGAAAAATGTACGAATTTTCTAATCTAATTCTTTTAATTAAAAGAAACGATTGTAAAACTAAAGGCCAAATCATATAACTAGATGATATTTAAAAGACGAGAATTATCCCATGACGATTAAATCTAAGTGTCCAAAATGTTTTTTTTTGTGTCGAATCAAGGATTCAACTTTTTTTCGTTTTGTGCGAACACGACGATTACAGTCGTAAAATCATTTAAAAGAAAATAAAATGCTTTGAGACATTCATCTGAACGCAAGAAAGAACAAGATTTCAAATTAATTTTCTAATAAAAGCTTTTTATTCTTGTAAAAACTGAAGGAAAAAAAATCTAGACTTGTTGAAATCCTTGATTCGAATATTTTTTTTTAAATCTTTTCTAATATAATTATTTTTTTTTTAATTTAAAGAAAATAATTTTGTTTGATGATGATGTTTATAAGAGACGGGAATAAAATGATGATGGCTTTCGACGCGTATAAATCTCGACTGAAACGAAACGCACACGAGATTCACTGTCCAAAATGTTTTAGTCGAATGAAAATCTTGGATTTATCGAACCACCGTCAAAATTGTTTCAATCCTTATCACAATCCAGTTCTTTCGTGTTCATTTTGCGATTGTTACAGTTGGCCTCGTGGTAAAATAAATATAAGGTTATCATTTAAAGAAATGTCTCGACAATTTCCTTCATTTGAACGAGATCGTGCAACATAACAAAAGGATAAAAAAAAAGAACAAATTTGCGAAGAATGCGAATCATTTTACCAGAATCCCAGCCACCATTACGAGACGAATGAATACATGAACAAATTGTGTGTGGATATGAATACAGATACCGTTCCCGACTGGTTGATGGTGGAATCACGTAATGAAGTATTGTCGAGAAGTTTTTTAGAACATTGCTCAGAAGACGACGTGCTGGATTTATTGAACACGACTTGTTTTCATGCGGACACGGGTTTGAAAGACGCATGCGAATGGATCTGTCGCTTTATTCGTTTCCAAAGAGATGATTATCAATCTTATCACATGGTCGTTCGAGCGGGCTGCATGGAAAGTTTTGTTTCTCTGATTTTATCGTACGAGCACGTGTTGCCTTACTGGTGCACTTGCAATGCGGAAAACAGAGAAAATTCCGATCCGATGTACACGTTCCACAGACACTTGATTGTAGTGACGTGCAGTCCAAAAGATTTCGATCATCGATGGCAACGTGTCGAGTTCAACAAAGGATTCAAGGACCAAAATCAAAAAAAAGGTTACAGGAAAAAATTCAAATCGAAATTTCATTTCTTGTCCACGATTCGCTATTTGAGTTGTGCTCGTGCTCAGTGCAAAACAGCATTCGTTGATTGTGATTGTAAAATCGGTCATCACAGCAATTTGAATGTGCCAATGGTTCCACATGCTACTGCGTGGATGTCACTGTTGGTGAACGGTGCAATAGATAAATATGTGAAACACGTGACCAAAACCTGTGATGTGGGTCCACTGGAAACGAAAAGATTTTTGAACAATACTTTGTACGGAAAAACTGAAAAATTTTGCTTTCGAAATTGCGTCCCAAGATTTGATCCATTGAATCAGCGGATTGCGAAAGAGAAACCAAAGCGAGGTTTGAAAGCGTACGTGATGAACGGTGCATCATCGTTTGTTCGCTGGATAAACGGCATTTCTTATCCGCTGGAATTGTATCCACTGGACAAAGAAGAATCGACACAAAGTGAATTTGCGACATACCATTTAGAAAATCAAGAAAATACGTTGATCAATTTAAACAAGGAGGGTGATTGGTTCAAAATGAGTCTGGCTCAACACAAAACGTTGTTCGAGAAAACACACAAGCTTTCGTGTTGAAAATGCAATCGAAGAACGAAGAAATCAATCGTTTAGTGAAATCAAAAAAGGAAGAATTCAAACGTTTGGTTAAATTGAAGAAGGAAGAAATTGAACATTTGAAGAGAATACACATGAAAAAAATGAAACGTTTGGAGAATTCAAAAATGGAAGAAATTGAACGTTTGAAGTGTTGCATGAAACCAGATGTTAACATTCATTTGGAAAATAAGCAAGTAAAAAAAATCAAGATTGTATAAAAAAATAATGTATAATAAGAATAAATAAACAACTTATATATATTTTTTTCTTATTTGGTATCTGTTTTTTTTGTTTCAAATATGTTTATCATTTTTTTTCAACATAAAAAAAATTGTATTTAACATTTCTGAAAAAAATAATATTAGTAACTCATGTTTTCGAAGAAATTAAATAATAATAATAATTGCTCCAAACGAGTATTATTTTATTATATATAAATATATTAAGATCTCTTACAATTCTGATTCATGCTGAGAAGAATTTAAACAAGCCACCTTATATAAATATTTTGTTCAAGATTGTTTTCCACACATTAGAATTGGATTTTTATCGGATTTAAAAACAAGTCGGATCTCTTCAAAGCATTTACTGCTAAAAATTTCCATTTGTTTCTTTCACCAGACTTGTCTCAATTATTCTCTGTCCATTGGATTCAACAACTTGTCGAGCAACAAGAAATTTCTTCTTCCAGCTGGCATTATTATTTGACATTTTTTTTAAATTGGGCATAAACAATATTTTAAAGATCATTGTTTTTTTTTTTTTTTTTTTTTACCCAAATTATTCGAATCTTGTCAGATAAATAACGATTATTTTTTTTTGCTCAAGCAACACGTTTTATAAAGATAGATAATCTTTTTTTTTCTCATAACGCTTACAATTGATTTGCTAAGATGATGTTTTTTTTATATAAAACATTTAAATAAATATAATTTCATTTCAAAAAAAATATTCGTATGTGGACAAAATTTGAAAGGGTACCGGTGCCCACACATTTTTTCGACCGACTGTAAAGAATATGTCATTGCTTATTGGAGCAAATGTTTGTTGAAAGCGGAGCGAAATTATTGTACAACAAGGAAGGAACTGCTAGCAATCGTTAAAGCCATAGGACATTTCCACCATTATCTATATGGAAGAAAGTTATTGCTTCGGACAGATCACGCATCCTTAACCTGGCTTTTAAATTTTAAAAATCCAGAAAGACAGGTAGCCAGATGGATTCAACGAATCCAGGAGTTTGACTTTGAAATACGTCATCGCAAAGGCACTCTTCATGGAAATGCTGATGCTTTATCAAGGAGACCGTGTAATGGAAGCTGCCGATATTGTTCTAGAGCAGAGAAGAATTATCAATTAGTAAATCCTTCGGTACGCCAAGTTACTGTTTCTCCGCCATCGAAACCAGACCCATGGAGTGATGAAGGACTTAGAGAAGCCCAAAAAGAAGACCCCGTTAAAAATCCAATTTTTGAATTAAAAGAATCTTTCAGTATGAGATCAAGTTGGCAGGACATCTCCACCTACGGTCCTGCTACAAACAATATTAGGCTCTTTGGGACTCACACCATATTAGAAATGGCGTGATATACAGGAAATGGGAGTCCGATGATGGACGTAATTTCAAATGGCAGCTTGTTCTTCCAAAATCAAGAATTTCAGATGTTTTGAAAGAATTTCACAATAGCTCAACTGGAGGCCACTTCGGAGTAATGAAGACTCTACAGAAAGTTCGAGAACGCTTCTATTGGAGCAAAACTAGACAAGATGTAGAGAAATGGTGCCAATCTTGTGATGACTGTGCGGCACGTAAGGGACCAAAGAAACGTAGCCGAGGAAGGTTGCAGCGGTATAATGTAGGAGCACCTTTTGAACGGATAGCATTGGACATTTTGGGTCCTTTACTACGATCTTCAAATGGCAACAAATACATCCTAGTTGTCATGGACTACTTTACTAAGTGGCCTGAAGCATTTTCAATCCCTGATCAAGAAGCGACTACAGTAGTCGAGGTTCTAGTGCAGCAATGGGTTTCCAGATTTGACACACCCTTACGAATTCATTCAGATCAAGGGACAAATTTCACGTCTGCTGTGTTTAAAGGAATGTGTCAAATTCTCGGAATAGACAAGACGCAGACCACGCCATTACACCCCAAATCGGACGGCATGGTAGAGAGGTTTAACCGAACCATCTTAAATAATCTCTCACTTATGGTTTCCAGAAATCAGCAAGATTGGGATTCGAAGCTACCGCTGTTTCTGCTTGCATATCGCAGTGCTGTCCATGAGACTACCGGATACACCCCATCACAAATGCTCTTCGGTCACAAACTTCGTCTCCCTTTTGATCTTCAGTTTGGTCGTCCACCGGATACATCTTGATCGCCAGAGGAATACCTTCGAGACCTTCAGGCACGTCTTGAAGATGTCCATAGCTTTGCTCGAGACCGAATCAACCTGACGACCGAAAGAATGAAGACGAGGTATGACACAAGAGCGACAGGACACGAATTTCAGGAAGGTGATAAAGTTTGGTTGTGGAACCCGATTCGACGTAAAGGACTTTCTCCAAAGTTTCAAGCCAACTGGGAAGGTTCCTACACAGTCCTAAAAAGACTGAATGACGTCGTGGTTCGTATAAAGGAATCATCTTCTTCAAAACCAAAGGTAGTACATTATGATAGATTAGCTCCTTATCGTAATGTAAAGTAAAAATTAATATACCATAGTAGTATCTTTGTATATAGTATAGATAATTTTAATATTTTGTCTTTTTTTTGTATTTGCATTTTTAATTGTTTGTGTATGTAATGTGTTCTGTATACTCTTGAAATGTAAATTCTTTTATATTACATTTGGCCTTCTATCAGGGGATTGTACTGCCCGGGACGTGCAAACCTTGAGAAGAGGCCAATGTTATAAATTTATAAATAATTATTGTATATGTCTTAAAATATCTTAGGCAGATCGGAAATACTCACATTTTGGGCAAAAAATGTGGTATTTAGATGTGTTATACGTTAAAAGCAGGTTTTCTAACGATTTGGTGACTTGGCGATGTTTTGGCGAGAAAACTTGACGATTTTGCGACATTGTTGGCGACTTGGTGAGAAATGGATATTTCTGGAAACATCCATCACCTAAGCTCTAGGACCAATATTTAGCGAGATAGCCTAGAAGCATCCAGAACCTTGGAGAAATTAGATTTCTCCGCCAAGTCAGGTATAAATACCGCAGCGCAACATGGTTAGGCAGGTTTTGTACACACAGTCAGTTATGTGAAGGCGATTAGTCGTGACTGCTAGTTTAGAGAAGCTGTTCTCTGCCTGAGTTATTTTAGATTTTTGATTGGAAGTTTTTACTTATCGTATCTGACGAATTGTATCTGTATAATTGTGATTATAACAGCTGGTATTTCTAGTGGAATTTTTACGAATAAAAGTCTTGTGTTAATCGAGTAGTTGCTTTCTTCAACTCTCAATCCACAAGAAAAATGAAGCTCGGTACAATACGCACACACACACACACACACACACACACATATACATATATATATATTTATACATATATATATATATATATATATATGTATATATATATATATATATACATATGTATGTATATATATGTATGTATATATATATAAATATAGATATATATGTATACATATGTATGTATATACATATATATATATGTATGCATATATATATGTATATATATATGTATGTATGAATATATATATATGTATGTATATTTATATATATATATATATATATATATATATATTTATATATATATATATATTTATATATATATATATATTTATATATATTTATTTATTTATATATATATATATACACATTTATATATATATATATATATATATATATATATATATATATTATAGAGTTTTATAAGATGTTTATTCTCTGTAGGAACGATCTGAAATGACGTTCCACCGACATCTATTTTTCAAAAGAATATTCAAAAGTAAATATTATATTTTAATTTATTTTGGTAAGAGCACCATTGACTCACTGTGTAAACATACGCGATGTACAAACTATTATACATTTCCAGTCTAGATATATAATGTGGGGAATTTACACGTTATAATAGGGAAAATATGTGTTATAGAGGGATATGAAATAGCGTAATATGAAAATGCGTTATTAGAGTACCATACAATAAGAACTGTAGTTCTATGTAATTAATTTAAAACAATATAGAATTTGAAATCTGTGGTATAAAGCGGCACATTTTATAAGCAAAAGGAAATACCCCTTCTTTGTCTAACGATGAGAGTTTTCATAATTAATAATAAGAAATATTAATTATTTTAGGAGATCAAATTTTTTCAGTTTTATAAATGTGAAGATATAAAAGAAACACACATATATATAAGCAATCATTAACTGAGTCATAAGTAAAAGATTTTAATAATTATGTTTTTCTTCCTTTATTGTAGCAAATAATCACCAGGATTTAATATTCAAAATATTAACTAAATAATTGACTCAAATATATAATGACAGATTACAGTATAACTCCAATTAACCGATTTACTTTCAGAATTTCGGAAAATAAATTAAACTGAAAAAGAGAAGAAAAATTACAGAGAGCTAAAGAAAAAGAATGGTAAAATCAGGGAGAATTCGGGAATGAGAAAGAGACGTTACGCTAAAGGAATTTAAGAACATGCTTTTGAAGATCCCTGGATGTTCAGAAGTAAGTGCTGAAGATATAGAAAAATAGTTAATGAGTCAAACTCGAGATTTCAAACTGAAAATGATGATAAAGTGTTTTCAAAGTGTTAAATATGAAGATGATCTAAATGACCAAATTGAAACAGGCACAATATAATCAGCTAATGAAACATTGGCTTGTTTTGAAACCACCTAGAATTAAATTAGCCCGGGTGTGACCACATGCAAATTCTCAATGGGAAGCAGATGCGGGACTTAACTGCCCCAAAACGGATAAAGGCAGTGAAAAACTTACTGTGACTGAAATTTTCTATATCAAGGACTTTAATTTACAGTTCTGTACGTACACAGTATATTTATTTACAGTACTTGCTGTTGTGGCGTTTCCCTCCTGGTTAAAAGCAACATCAAACCAGGTCCATGAACCAGAATGCCTTCAAACAATGAAGCAGTTTCTGGGCCCAAAAATAACTGGCATTTATTTAAAATTACCGTACACATCCACATGCGATGAAACTCACTGAAAGGTGAACTTAAAATTAGCAATGAAGTGATTCAAAAGCCTGAAGATGTTCCAAGTTGATCGGCCCCCATGCCTTCACCATTCAGATAAATGCTGAAAAGAGTTGTGACTTTCAATCAAAATACAAATATGAGTGAAAACACCTTCAGTTTTGCGAAATTCTAAATCCTCCTCAATAGCTCTTCACAGCACTTGTAAGTACCTTAACATGTAAAAGTTTTGCATTTTCATTTCTTTAATTTAAATTTCTTTTTTTTAAAAAAATAAAGTTTTATCTGAATCTTTAATTATTGGAACGAATGTCCAGTTACAATTGGTTCGAATATTTAGAGTTTTACAATATTTATTTTTAATATTTATATTTGTTTCGTTTTTAAATAGAAGATATAAATACACATGTATGCAAAGATGAGAAGTAATATATGTTTTACCAACGGTTGCAGTAAAAATTATATTTTTCTCAGCAATAAGTTTAATGAAAAATTTTCTCTTTATAATTAAACATGATTTGTCTGTATAAATAAAATCGATATAATTTGTATCTTAATTCATTAAACTTTATTAATATGGTATATGAAATAACAGTAAAACTGCAAAATTTAAAAGTTGATCAAGTAAATTATACATGTAAAATTAAATAATATGATAAAATATTGAATATTTTAATTTCATTATTTATAAAAGACTTACCATATAAGTACATATTCGATTTACTATTTAATATATTCATATGGTTACATGAATAATGAGAATAATTAATGCTGCACAGAGATGCTTTTATGAATTAAATAAGAAACTAATTATCAAGAATCAGAATCAAAGAATCAAAATCAAACCTAATTATTAATTATAAATTCTAATCAGACCTATTCTTACAAACTCATCAGAAACTTGGACTCTGATATTAAAGGTTAAAAAGGAAATTAAAAACTTTGAGCGAGGAAACTAACAGCCATTTTTGGAGGTATAAGTCTTAAGTCACAGACGTTCCAATTCAGAACCATAATGTACCTTCAGAGAACTCTCCATCGTCAAGTATATAGAACTCCAAAGCATTATACTGGCTTTTGGATGGTCATGTGGTTAAATGATAAAGAACTTTTGCAAAGGAAAATATTTATGGTTTGGCCTTCTGACACAAGAGTTAGGGGGTCGACTCAATCTTAGACGGGTCGATCGCCTAGAAATGGATATCACCTTTTTAAGACTGATTGATTGGAAAATTAATTAAATTAAAAATTGAGAGGCCGTGGCAGGAAAACTCGTGAGAATACTATACCCCACCCAGGATTATTGAGCCACAAAGAAAGGAAGGATAAATATTGTGAAGAAAACGTTATGGTTTATCTGTCGAAATTTAATTTTAAAGAATGAATAATTACTGCCCCCTCCGCATTAAAATTCATTTTTTCATAAAAACTAAAACTTACCCTTTAGAAATAAAATACTGTGATTACTTCCCCCATTTGATTTTGAACCAATCTAGGTGACATAAAAAAACACGTGATTTAATAGCAGTGGTTGTTACACCAGTATATTTAGCTGTTTCCTTATAAATAGCTCTGATGAAGACTACCAATTAGTGGAAGCTACCAGGAAAGAATCTTCATTTAAAAACAGGACATGACGAAGATATTTGACCCGTCACACCCAGAGACATTATTTTGCTTGGTAGACATTGCAACCATGATATATTAAACGTGACCCAGCTCTTTTAGCGAACACGATGATTCTTCGCTTGAGCCAGGATTCAAACTCCCTACCTTCCGATAATCAAAAGTATGTCCTGAACAGCAAGGCCACTGCGGGCCGGCTTATATGAAAGGGATATAATTTTGTAATATCAAAAATTTTCAGCTTAATTTCTGATATATTATTGGGATTTTTTCCATAGAACAACAAATAATGAAATTTCATCACTGATCATAACCTTTTTGAGCATTTAAAAAAACTACGCATGCACTATAATGTAAAAAAAGCATTATAATTTTCCTCTTCATTCAACTCTGAACCCACATAGATGGCATAAGAGACACGTGATTAACTATGAATGACATGTAACAAGTGATGGAAATTGTTAAGCATAATTCCATTTAAAGAAGTACAATCAACAATTGGTTTTGTGTGTTCTGATTAAATTTTGTTACTACTCTTAATTGTGGAAAGGTGGCTTGATTTGTTAAGGCATTTTTCTCGTTACAGAAACGTAGTGAGGCTGGACCTGGCATTATCAAATGTTCGTCGTGATCACTAAAGGCGGGTAGGTCACTTTAAATATGTCACAATGTTTTCCTAGTGAAATTATACCTCTGGATATGAGGTCAAATATTCATGGCTCTTCTGCTTGGTCCCTGTTTCTAAATGACTAAGACTTTCCCCCAGTTGCTTCTATCTAACTGGTAAAGTTAACAAAATGAAGCTTCAATAAAATAAGAGATTGTCAATATTCGAAAAGAACTCTCGATGCTTTACTCTTATCTAGCTTTTCAATCGATATGCAAGATGTTTTTTAAATGATATTGAATGTGTGTTAAGTGTTTCATGCCACACAAAAATGAGTATAAAGACAATTCACACGCGCACACACACTCTCGCACGCACGCGCACACACACACTCGCACGCACGCACAAACACACACTCGCACGCACGCACAAACACACACACACACTCGCACGCACAAACACACACACACACTCGCACGCACAAACACACACACACACTCGCACGCACAAACACACACACACACTCGCACGCACGCACAAACACACACACACAATCACGCACGCACAAACACACACACAATCGCACGCACGCACAAACACACACACACTCGCACGCACGCACAAACACACACACACACGCACAAACACACACACACTCGCACGCACGCACGCACGCACAAACACACACACACACTCGCACGCACGCACGCACAAACACACACACACACCAGCTAATGGAAAGAAAAATAATTATGAAATATAGAAATAAGATAAGGTAGTTATCAAACATTTATAATTAAATGCAAATATTTTAACAAATGGACGCACCAATTATTTAGCCGCCCCATGATAAATATAATACATTAAAAACTATAAATTAGAATAGCAAATACGAAACCATTTCTAAATCATCATGATAATAAAATGCAAATGAAATAGAGAAGAGTATCCTTCTTAGAAATTAACTAGTTCTTTGGGTAAATACGAGAAATTAACTTTTTCAATGATTCAAAAGTAAATTGAAAACCTCTTCTAAAACATATAATGATTGCAGAAATTATTTCAAATGGATTAAATTATCAATCTTTTAAATGATTACTAGGGAAAGTTAAATTTTCAAATAAATCAAAAGTAAAGCTATTTCTAAGGCATACATTGTAAGTCACTTTTCAATTGGATAAAATACCTAAATTATAAACCGGAAAAATGGGGAAAAATATTTTTTCCCGTCTTTCATCATTCCGATCTTTTATGACTAAAACTGGGTAATATATATATATATATATATATATATATATATATATATATATATATATATATATATATATATATATATTTAAAAATCCCGAGCATTAGCGCCTAAGCCATTAGTTCACAGATTCTCCAATACTTTTCAACAATGCCCTCATACTGAGAAAGAACCACACATTGGTCCTGCAAACAGTCATGTCCAGTTAAACTTCTAAAAAGGGCCACACCGCAGTCTATCGTGGAAAAGCGGGAACAGCTCTTTCCTTCCCCAAAATCTTCCATCGTTCGTGCGTCGCACGTTGAACAATATGCTGTTTAAGAGACTTCTTGAGAGTCAGGTTAACAAACAATTTCGTTGAATGAAATGAAAGAGGGTGATTCATCTGTTGATCGATCAGGAATCCCTTTTTAGCCAGTGAATCAATCTTTTCATTGCCTAAACTACCACAATGGGCAGGGATCCACTGGAAAGAAATTCTGTGTGCCAGAGCCTTAAGCAAAGGTCTCTAAAATTGTTTGGGAACTATTTTGATTATTCAAAAGAGTTTGAAGCGCACTCTTAGAATCTAACAAAATGACCGCTCTTTTAAAAAAGTGACTGCGAATCGATAGCTGTTGGATAGCCACTGTAATAGCTCAATTTCACCATCAAAGGTATGGAAAGAGGACACATTGGTAAATAAAAACTGAAAAGCTCACAATGGATACTTGCTCCTGCACCAAGTGTTCTTTCTAAAATAGAACCATCAGTGAAAATATGCAACCACTCATTTTCAGGATAGCGAAGCTCAATAGGTTCTATTGCGAAAGATCTTAGTTGTAAATCATTCATTTCTTTTTTTAACAACTTCTTGAATAACATCAAGATTTTTATTCAAATTTAGATAATCTATAGGACAAGTAGGAGGAAGTAAAATTAAATAGTCTCTACACAATTTTAAAGCATCGTATTCTCTGTAGGCAGCTTGGATTAAGCCAATTTGAGTCTTAAGATTTCTAGGTATCTCATTGTTATAGTTCCTTCAGAAAGAGTTGCCCGGTAAACGCCCAAGTTTTTGATGTAGCAGGATCGCCTTTCTTTTAATAAAATGATGAACTGGTTCCAAGTCGGTTAGGAGTTGCATTGCAAGAACAGAGGTAGTTTTCACAGCTACAGTAATAATTCGCAATGCTTGTGTGTGTGTGGTTCTGGAAAACCTCAAGAATATTAACTACTTTCTCTGCGGCTGTGATGAGAACCTCACAAAAATAGCAAATAACTGGACGGATATATCATTTGTAAGAAGTTAATATTGTCTCTCTGTTGCGGCCACATCTCAAGCCAGACAAACTTTTCAAGACAGAAAGTCTTATAACGGCTTTATGTTTCAGATTTTCTGCATGATTTCTTTAATTTAAACGAGGATCGAGAGTTCAACCTAAGTATTTAGAAGAAGAATTATATTAAATATCTACACATTTATGTGTCATACTCGGGGTAAAAGGCTGTTTATTCAGAGTGAAGAACAGACAAGTGGCTTTACCCCGATTCACCATCATACCAATTTTAGGCACCAGCTCTCCAGTTCTATCAGGGCGCCATTGAGAATCTGATTCATCCCACCCTGGTTTTTTTAAGCACTGCTCAAGATAGCCAAGTCATCAACAAGAAGAGGGCAGAATCTACCAACGGTGCTAAATTACTCGGTCAATCGTTGATAAAAACATTAAAAGGATCGGGCTAATAATCGTTCTCCGAGGAAAGCCAGTCTCAGCCTGTTTAAAACCAGAAATTGCATAGCTATATCTAACAGCAGAAAAACGCTGTGCTAGAAAATTCCTAATCCATTCAAACATCCTACCACTAATTCTCAGATTCTGCAATTCCTGAACAGTACGCAATCGCCAAACTTGTAAATATATGTATATATATGTTTGTGTAAAAAAAAGGCAGTTTTGATACCTCAAACATAATTTATTAATGTTTAAATGTAAATGAATACAATACATCACAATGAAAATTAACATTAAAATTGTCTCTACATATGTCATTTGAATGTAACATATGTACAAAACAAAGATATAAATAGTTGATGATAGAATAAACATACTTCTTAACTTGTGATATTAAACAATTTTGCAAACGAATTTCAACTGAACAAAAATTTGGTAATTATTAAATATCATCAAGAAATTAATGATATTTGATGATTGATGGTGAACTTTATCTTAGTAATGCTTATAAATATACCATATTTTTTTCCTATCTGGTGCAAAAACAAATATATTTGAGAATTTTTCAGCTCCAACGTACAGATGTACAAGTGAGAAACATGGATTTATGAAATTTCATCCACATACTTGCAATGATAGTCCCTATTTTTTGCAAAAGTTCATTGAAAAATACTAGTCGTACAGTAAACTGACGACATTTGAATTCAAATGGAGTGGTGAATAGTACATAGGGAATGTGTGTTAATAGTACATGTTCCGTTTGGTGTTTTATATTTAAAATGATTGCCTCAATTATGTTATTCATTATTTATTTTTACTGACAGCCTAGTCCCATGGTATTGTCGTGGTGGATTTATATTTTGTAGAAGGATGTTTGCAGAACTAGTTTTCAAAGGTTAAATAGTCTGAGGCATTCATAATAGATCTAATGAACTTATAAATGCTTTTATATAATTAACTGATTCACCGTGATTGGCAACAATATCTATGCATTTATATGTTGTTTTTTCATCAGGCATTTCATTTTGAATTGTGTAGTTTATAAAATTTACATTAATATTTCGGCTGACAATAATACACGCGCACTAACTCATTGATAATTTTTATAATTCTGCGATAAATTTAAAAAATATTTTGCAAGTAATTCCTCAGTGGATTTTAGAATGTGACAAATTATTCTGGTAATGTAATACAGTTTGTAGATTTGTTCCTTTCCATTTTACCATTTCCAATATCTAACAACTGTTACACAAACCGTTCACAGATTCATCCTGTTGTAATTGAACACGCATATTGGACTTTAAATATATATTCTTCTCATACCGCTATAACACTGATGATTTGAGACATGCATTCAATTCATCTGCAGGTGGTGACCGCGGTATACCTGGTAGAGTTTGACGGAAATCATCAGCTAGCAAAATGAATGCACCAACAAAGAGATGCTTATTTCCTCTCAAATTTCTTAATGTGCGATTGATTGCTTCCAATGGTTTCTAGTGTGCCATAATGCTTTCATCCCCTAATTTAAACTAACATGATTTTGGTACTTTTCAAATCCCAGAATATTTCCTAATATTACATGTTGGAGTTTCAGTTACCTGCATATTTAGTGCAATTTCAAAATTGAATAAGCTGTTCGACCAGCGCCCAAAGGAGTTGCAATAATACCAGATGATGTAAGAGTAAGAGCAATATTATTTTGTGATCCTATATTTGCCACAGAATAGTTGAAAGTATAGTGCATCCAGGTGCATTTAAGAAATATAACCACAACTCTTGTTAAATATTGCATTTATAATTGTGTCCTATGCTGTTCGTTGTTCTAATACCCATTTCAGCATTATAATTAGTATAAATGTTTGTAATTTAAGCATGGAAGTGCATTTATCGATGAACATTACGATTAAAATTACAATTGAAAGATCTATTTGGAGCAATCATTCCCAATTCTGTCAATCATTTGTTGGCTATTGTAAAATATACATCCTCAATTAAATTCAATGCTTCATTCTATATATTTGATGTAAAATGAATGTTGGGATTAGCATTTATTCTACGCGCGTGCGCGCGTATGATGTAAAATTACTTTATTCATTCAAAGACCTTTTGGATTAGTCAGAAAACATGCAGTTAATATGGAAGAAAATAATGTAAGTATCTGCTGAGTTTGAGCTGTATTATATATATATATATAGAAACATTAGCAAGTGAAATATCCTAATGAGGATCATTTTTAAGAGACTTAATTTCTGGCAAGCCTATCGAAATGTATTATATTGTATTGTATACATAGCAATTGGCTGTTTTTAATTTCTTGGAAAGATGTTGGTTCACGAAGATTGATCAATAATAATCTTAGGTAAAAGTATTCTGGGTTATTTGGATGTACAGTGTACAGACGACGAAATGCATCTGTGAAATATAAATTTAGGTGTCCTTCTACTACTCTACTTTGTTTACGACGCTGAAATATTCTTGTTTATGTATTCCTTGTAAAATGAGTGGGTACTTCAGAGTACAGTCGTGTCCTTGAAAAACTATGATTTCTGCATAATGTGAACAATTCAACTAATGTTTTTGGCAGTGGGGACATTGCTCTTGCACGAACATTTTCTGGTGTCAAATACAAGTGCTGTCCATTTTCACCATGTACTGCTAAATAGATTTTGATCATCACTCATGAATGGAAAATGATAAATGAATGAATGGAAATGATCACCATACAGTCTTTTTACTGTGTGTAGCGTCCCAGTTGATATTGAGTGACTTCATCAATAGATGCAGTTGTATTTTCCACTCCAAACACTGACATATCGTTTTTTTCTTGTTCACATAGTTGAAAATAAACTTTATAGCTTTCACTGAATTTCAGTACTCAACATTTATTTGTGCGTAATTCGTTTTTAGTGGTAATGGAGAATATGGTACTAACCAAGGATTATCAACATCAGTAGTATTGTTGAATAATTTTTGTTTAATGAATTTTCTACCAACTTCGGTAGAACGTCATAGATAAAATGGATACCCATCATTGCCTGTTTTAGTTTCAGCAAATAAGTCTATAGGATACACGCTTTATGCACTTTCCATCTGACATGCATGGTGAATTATTATTTAGTGAGCTACATGGACCATGAATCATAGTTTTTGAGACAATATCATGCGAGTCTTTGTCAATTTTAATGTCTGGTATTACCTCAAAGATAATTTCATCAATTTTGTTTGGTATTATCTTTTCCATCATCAATATTAAAATGCGCGCATTTAGAAAACTGTTTTTTTACCATCCAATGGAATACATCCAACAGCGAATCTGTCTAAATGTGTGATGTTTGACAGAAAAATTAATTAAAGATATTAAATTTTGTTTACACGGGCAGAAATATCATGATGATCAGATGGTTATTGTCCTGTTAATGAAAGATTTTTTATTTCATCCCATGCTGGGTTGCATGTAGATATGATGAAAAATCTGGATGACTAAATACAAGAACATAATTTATTGCATCTTGTGCTTATTCGTACATGAGTCTTGGGCTGCCTGTAAATGTGGATGGTAAAATGATCATTATTCCTAATTCACAGAGATTGTCATCATTTAGAACTGCATCACATAAATGGATGTATTCTTCAGAACACAATTTGAGTTATTTAGTCGTAAGTAGAGAAGTCTTTCACTTTGTAATTTTGCATACATGTCGACAATGAATTGAAGGAATGATTGTATACATTTCAAAATATAGTTAAAAGCATTTTCACGAATCATCGTTCAATATGCATAATAATTTAGAGAACTGACATTTTTGTTAATGTCCACATTAGTTGTAGATTTCTCATATTACATTTCTACAAGTGCTGTATTTTAAACTTTTGTAAAGGTTAATGAAATTCCAAAAACAAAATTGTCGAATTCTATTTTAAAAACTCTAAAATTTATCACTAAAATTAATATACACTACTGGCCATTAAAATTGCTACACCAGGAAGAAATGCAGAAAACAAAATGATATTTATTGGACAAATATATTATACTAGAAATAACAAGTGATTAAATTTTCAAAAAATTTGGCTGGATAGATCCTGAGCAATCAGTACCTGGAACAACCACCTCTGGCAGTAATAACAGCAGTTATACGCCTGGGCATTGAGTCAAACAGAGATTGGATTGCATGTACAGGTACAGATGCCCATGCAGCTTCAACACGATGCCACAGTTCATCAACCGTAGTGACTGGCGTTTGGTGACGAGCCAGTCGCTCGGCAACCATTGACCAGACGTTTTCTATTGGTGAAAGATCTGGAGAACCTGCTGGCCAGGGCATAATCCAGTTGAAACGTAGGGTTTTGCTTGCCTCGAATAAAGGGTAGAGCCACGGATCGTAACAAACCAGAAATGCAACGTGCACTGTTCAAAGCACCGTCAATGAGAACAAGAGGTGACCGAGACGTGTATCCAATGGCACCCTATACCATCACGCCAGGTGATGGGCCAGTATGACGATGACGAATGCACGCTGCCAGTGTGCGTTCACTACGATGCAGCCAAACACGGATGCGACCATCATGATGCTGTACACAGAACCTGGATTAATCTGAAAAGATGACGTCTCGCTATTCGTGTGGCCAGGTTCGTCGTAGATCATACCATTGAAGGCACTCTTGTCTATCACGCAGCGTCAAATGAACCCGTAACCATTGTCTCCGAGAAGAGAGTCAATGCTGCTGCAAACGTCGTCGAACTGTTCGTGCAGACAATTGTTGTCTTCCAAAGGACCCCGTTTCTTGACTCACGGCTCGGGACGTGGTTGCACGATCCATCAAGGCCATGCGGATAATATGCCTGTCTTCTCGGATGCTAGTGATAGTTGGCCGTTGAGATCCCGCATGGCATACCATATTACCGTCCTGAACCCATCGATTCCATATTCTGCTAACAGTCATTGTATCTCGACCGACGCGAGCCGCAATACTGCGATAAGATAAACCGTAATACAATTACGCTATAATTCGACCTTTATCAAAGTCAGAAATGTGCTGGTACGCATTTCTTCTTCTTACACGAAGCATCACAACAACTTTTCACCAGGCAACAACGTTTAAATGCAATTTGTGTATGAGGAACCGGCTGAAAAATTTCCTTATTTAAACACAATGTAGCTGTCCCTACTGGCGCCTGCTTTGTCTGAATGAGCTGAAAAGCTAATTATTTGTATATCACAGCACCTTCTTCATTTCGTATAAATTTCACGTCTGTAGCATGTCACCTTCTTGGTGTAGCAATTTTAATGGCCAGTAGTGTACATATATACATACACATATACATATATATTTAATAATGCGTTTATTTTTCAATTAATTACGAGAGAGAGAGAGAAGTTAAAGTTAAAAACGATACATTATAAGAATAACAAACCTATTAAAACATGAAGAAAAAAAAACGAAATCTGGGATATATTAGGAAATTAAATCCCAAAGTAATTGTGTTAGTAGGGATTTTTCTTCAGTGAATGATTACAGAAAAGTTGATCCCCAAATGTTGTGTATTCCATACAATTAATTTCAGGAAAAGAAGGGAAAATACCATCCCTTTAACAGTAGGAATATCATTCTAAAATTACACCAAAGTTGCGGTCATTATTGCCTTCTAGGAGATATCACTTCTTTTAATGTAATATCTTTAGTTCGATTCCCGTCACTATTTGACAATAAAATATAGATTTTGCGCTTCCTCACTTAAGTCGAAAGATGTGTTTTTGGGAGATTTCCGGATATTCTCTCATGGACATATAAATTATCCCCATTATCTTGTAGAAGGGGTTATTCATTACTTGATATAAAATGTACTTCTAGGATCTTATAGTTATATTCAGAAAATTTAGAAATTTTGAAAAATTAGTTTCCTCCAGCATCTAACGTCTTCTGAAGACGGATTTTCAATATTGAATGCCACAGTATTTCGAACTCTAGTTTTTACTTTAATTAAAAATTGCTTTCATTTCTCCTTCAGTCTTCGGAAGAAAAATGACTTCCATGTAAATTATTTTTAAAATTAGAAATTTCCAGAAGTTATTTGTGGTTAAACAATTGATATTAGGACAATAGGATTGGCATGGTAATATATAAAATAGATGTCACATGAATTAACTCAGAAGATTTTTGAGGATAAAATCATCACTTACTTATTTCTACTTGTTCGAAACTAAATCGAGCACTTCTTGAACTGGATGATAGCTTGGGATAAGAAATATATTACCAACAAAACATCGCAAGAAAAAGGGTACATTGTGTGCGGAAAACATAGAATTCTAATATAAATACTCTAATATAAAAAATTCATACTCTAATATAAATTTGATTCTGAAAAAAGAGAATGTTGTAAATGTAGTGGGACATTTGGTGATCAATATATTATGAATACTAAAAATTCAACGTAAAGCTCAATGTGGAATAATATTGTCAGCAACTGGATAATATAAAGAAAAAGGTCCAGATAAAAATGGTCTAAAATATTCCAAGAAAGAGGCCAAAAAAAAGAGTTCGTCAAAATATTTCAGAACTAGGTTGTGAAATTCTGTCCTATACTCAAACCGTATTCTTCAGAATTATCACCATCCAACTTTCCCTCGTTTTTGTCTTTGTAGAACTTTTTGAAATGTAAAAACTTGAAAAATAAAGAAGATATCAATCAAGCACTGTTTTCATTTTTCACATGACAATATGAAACATTTTTCAAAATTGGGGTACACAAGTCAAATTCAGTCTTGTGAGAAATCATTAATAATAATGCCTATTATATTATTTAATAAAGTTTATTTACCTTTAAAAAATTGTATTTGTTTTAATCCAAAAATTGACAGAACTTTCAGACTTAGTTAAAATAATGAATATTTTATAAGTTAGCAAATATATCGGACAAAATTGGTAATTCGATTTTGTTTTGGAAGTTTAAAAAGCCACTTTATTTTATTTGTTTTGTTATTTTATGCAGGAAGAATATTTAACTAATTCAGTCTATTTGGTTATTCTTTGATTTAAGTAATTCAAACTCCTAATTTAGAGTGTTAAATAAGGAAGTGACTTGAGCATATTAAGTTTTAATTTTTGTAGCCAAGTGAATCTTGGATTAATTAAGTAAACATTAATTCAATTTGAAAAATTTGAAAATCAATAATTTTAGATTAGTTAAAATTAATATTTATTAGTTTTTTTTATTATTAGATTCTAAAATTATATAATTTATAGCAGCGTTACTGCGTTTCAACATATGATGTACAAGACAGATTTGGTCCGAAACAAATTCCATTGAAATCCATAATATAAACTTATAATATTTTAATATAATTATAAAGACCAGTATTCAAAATTGATAAAAATCATATCATGAAAGTCAGAAAGATGAAACTGATCAATGTTATATAAAAAATTCAATGTTTTTTGAGAGCAACGACAGTTTTATAAAATTAATATCATTCAGAACAGGTTTTATTTGATTGTTTTTTGTGCTTGTCTTTTCTTCACATTTAAAAGGTCTGACATGTAGAAAAGGATTCCATATTCGTATAAATTTCTATATCTGTAGCAAAAGAGAATATATGAGTGATGATTTACATTGACTATAATTATTCTATTCAATTTCATTTTCCAATATTGAATTTTGAAATTTAATACACAAGCAGCATAATTCAAGGGAGAGGAAAAACGATTCTCACCCTTTGGGTTTGGTAAAACTGCACATGATGCTCCAAGAGCCAAGTAATGTTTGTTAGAATTCTTTTTAGTTTATTATTAGAATATGTTTTTGCTGTCCGAACACAAAACGTTTTCATGAATGCGTTGGGTAGCTGATTTGATGGAAGCGCAAACTCTTCGCTAACTGATCACCCAGTGTAAAATCTTTCATAAAAATTATGACCCTACATTGCTACTTTATCTTACACGCTTCTAATATATCATCTTGACTTTGACTTACATAATGAGTTAAGTCGCATTCCGCACTGGTTTACATTAAACATTTAATATACACATGCAAGTACCAGTACTTACGTAAGCACTTGTATTTAAATAATCAAGTACAAGTAATTAAGTAAGTACTTGTACTGGATTTAAGTACACGCACAGATACATACACATGCATTTCTGTAAGCGAATGCATTAAGTTTCAATGAGGACCAAGGGAAAATACTTACTAAAATTGCAATGATATTTTTTCATTAATTAAATAGATTTACTTAAATATTTATTGTACTTATCCTAGTGCATGTAATTAAGTAAGTACTTGTATTTGAATTAAGTGCATGCATTGATACATGATCATGCATTTCGTTAAGCAAATAAACTGAAATTTAATGTGGAGCCATAGAAAACACTTTAGAAAATTCCAATGACATTATTTTTCATTATTTAAAAGGATATGTTTAAATATTTATTGTACAAGTACATGGGCTTAAGTAAGTACTTGTACTTATGTAATCAAGTACAAGTACTTAAGTAATTTCTTGTACATGATTTAAGTGCATGCTATGATATATATATACCTGTATTTCTGTAAGCGAATGCACTAAATTTAAATGCAGACCCATTGAAAACACATTTGATAACTGCGATGATATCCTTTTTCATTAAATAGATTTATTTAAATAATTTTTGTACTTATGTAAGTATTTGCACTTGATATAGGTACATGCATCAATAACTATTCATGTATTTCAATAAGCAAATACACTAAAGTTAAATATGGAGAAATGGATAACAGTTTTGAAAATTGCAATGGCTTTTTTCATTAATTAAATAGATTAATTTATACACATTATTTATATATATATATATATGTATATATATATATATACATGCAAGTATAAATACAAGAGAAAGTATTTGTACTTAAGTAATCAAATATAAATACTTATACCTGAGTTAAGTGCATGCACTGATACATTTACATTCATATTTCAGTTAGAGAATACAATAAATTTAAATGTGGAGCAATGCAAAATACATTTGAATATTGTACATTGATATATTTTTTCATTAATTAAATATATTTACTTAAATATTTATTAAACTTATGCACACACACAGACACACAAATACAAGTATTACAGTAAGTACTTGTACATAAGTAATTAAGTACAAGTACTTATTAAGTATTTGCACTTGATTTAAGCGCATGCACTGATACAGGTTCATGCATTTCAGTAATCAAATGCCAAAAAGTTTAATTTGGTGCCATGGAAAACACTTTTTATAATTACAATGCAATCTTTATTCATTCAATAAGTGGATTTAATTCAATATTTATTGTACTTTTACTATTTTAAGCATTTATAAGTAAGTACTTGTACTTAAGTAATCAAATACAAGTACTTATGTAAGTATTTGCACTTTTTTTTAAGTACACGGTGTGATACATGTACATGCGTTTCATTAAGTATATGCACTAAATTTAATGTGGACAAATGAAGAACACTTTTAAAAATTACAATAACCTATTTTTTCCAAAATTAAGTAGCTTTACTTAAATATTCATTGTACTTATGGAAGTACAAGTAATTAAGTAAAGAATTGCTTTTGATTTAAGTGCATGCACTGAGACATGTACATGTATTTCAGAAATTGAATTAATTGATTTAAAAGTGGACCCATGGCAAATACAATTGGAAATTGTAATGACGTCTTTTTATATTAACTAAATAAATTTAATTAAATAATTATTGTACTAATGCAAGAACAAGTACGTAATGAAGTGCTTGTACTTGATTTAAGTATACACACTGATGCATGTACATGCCTTTTAGGAAGAAAATGCACTAAAATTATATATTGATCCATGAAAAATAATTTTGAAAAATGCAATGGCCTATTTTTCTCCTAATTAAATAGATTTATTTAAATATATATTGTATTTATGTAAGTACTTGCACTTCATTTAAGTAAATGCTCTGATACATGTACATGCATTTCAATAATTGAATGAACTAAAGTTAAAAGTTGATATTTGGAAAATTCTTTTGAAAATTGCACATACACAAAGACTTCTTTTTACATTAATTGAATAGATTCATTTAAATATGTATTGCACTTATACGGATACAATTACTTAAGAAAGTACTTGCACTTGATTTAAGTAAACCTATGACACATATTCATCCAGTGCAGTACGCGAATGCAATATATTTAAATGTCTATCCATGGAAAACACTTTTGAAAACTACAATGATATCATTTTTCATTAATTACATTTACATAAATATTTATTGTACTTTTCCAAGTGCATGTACTTGAGTAAGTACTTGCACTTGATTTAGGTACATGCATCCATAACTTTTCGTGCATTTTGATAAGCAAATGGACTAAAGTTAAATGTGGAATTTTGGAAAAAACTTCGAAAACTGCATTACCTTTTTGTTTCATTAATTTAATAGATTTATTTAAAAATTTACTTATGCAAGTACAATTACTTATGTGAATACTTGTACTTATAAAAAGAGCATGCACTGATACATATACATGCATCTCAGTAAGCCAGTACATTAAATTTAAAAGTGATCCCTAGGAAAACACTTTTGAAGACAGCAATGACATTATTTTTCATTAATCAAATAGATTTAATAAAAAAATTATTGTACTTAAGTACGTACTTGCACTTGATTTAGTTACATACACCGATACATGTTCATGCATTTCACTAAACAAATGCACTAAAGTTAAATGGGGAGCATTGGAAAGCACTCCTGAAAATTGCAATAAGATTTTTTTCATTAATTAAATAGATTTATTTAAACATTTAAGGCATTTGTGCAAGTACAAGTACTTAAGTAATCTAGTACAAGTACCTAATTAAGTACTTGTACTTGATTTAAGTACATGTACTGAAATATGTAAATGATTTTCAGTAATTGAATTAATTAATTTAAATGTTGATTCATGGGAAATACTTTTGAAAAATGAAATGACCTCTTTTTTCCTTAACCACTTAACTGAGCTTATGAACATGTGTCAATGCGTGTACTTAAATCAAGTGCAAGTACTTTACTAAGTAATTGTTCTCGCTAAGTGCAATACATATTTAACCCCTCAATCGTCTGGGGTTCTGTGAAGAAAGTGCTCCATTTTTGCATCAAGGTGGCAAGATAGCCTTGGCTTTCACTGCATTGCAAGTTTTTCCCCCTTTAGAGCTAGTCAAGAATACAAAAGCCCCTTATTCTTGATGAGACGCATTTCCGTTTTACCCTGGACCACATGACAATAATCACATTCTAATGACTTTGAACGGGGAAGTCCATCAATCGCTATCAGCCGAAGAAACCAGAATGTGTTAGAAGTTTACTTTGTGAATGTTCTGTTCGAAATTTTTTTGAAGTCCGCATGTTAATAATTTTTTACACCAAATATGGATTTTATTTAATTAATTTGCAAATTATTATTATAATATTTAATTTATTTTTAAGCAGTGACAATGAATATTATATTATTATAATGCCTTATATATATATATATATATATATATATATATATATATATATATTAATTATATTAATTTAATATTATATTAATTTACATGATAGTAAAAAAACGTAATCATTTTAAATAGCTGTAACAAGTACCTAATTTTCTTTTTTATTATTAATGTATTTTAATAATTGCATATAGTTTTCATAACAATATAATATTTTTAAAATCATCAAATATTTTTTTAAATTCATTAAAAGAATCACTTTTGTTGCTTTAATACATACAAATTGAAAAATTTTGTCAAAATTGTAATTTTTAATAATTTTAAAAAATAAAAACTAACTTAAATGTCTAACAGTAGATTTAATATTATATAGTAAGCTATTAACTTTAGTTGAAATTTTTGTGAAACATATTGAATGTAATTTTTTCGTATTTAGTTCCTCATACCAAAAAATTTCCGTTTTTAATAATGTAAAAATGTCATTCTATACAAGAATTCGTACTGTTATATATTTTTCAGTATTTCTTAAATTATTTTTCACAAATATTAAAATGAATGTATCTCTCGCTTGTGTGCAAATTTGTTCTTCAAAAGGAGAATAATAGCAAAAACATAAAAACAAAGAAATCTTAACGCTATTGTTACCAATAGTATTCTAGTAATTCAATATTTAGTATAGATTATGTCAATATTACATTCTTTCAGGTATTCAAATTAGTTCTAGATTTAATATTTTTTCTTATCAGAACTATAACTCCTTTGCCATGCAAATCATTAAAAATGGTAATTTTCGAGAAATATATATATTTTTTTTGAAAAAAAGTATTTTCGTCAAATAAAGATTTAAATTAATTCTTCTTTTGGTGATTATAATAAAAATATTTAACTACTTTTCATTTGATTAATCACTTTTTATATTTTAAAATCGTTTTGATTAAAGAAATAAATCTTCAAAAAATTAATATTTGTAAGATTAAATTCACTAATCAGAAATAAATTCTTTATCCCCATTCAACATTATTAATTTTGCATTAAAGTTAACCTATTAAAATTAAGCATCATAATTTATTATTTTATCACAAAGATAAAATTTATCTAATTTTGTTAGGAACATCTTATTGAAGGTTAAATTATTTAGCTTAAAATTAGATTTAAGTCATTAAATTTTGTTTTCGAAAACACTCCAAAGGAGTAAAAAAAAGCCACATGTAGTGCTTATTTGAAGTATTTTAATTCAAGAGGGTAACAGTATAATCTTTAGTACAATGCTGTTAGATATTGAAGTATATGAGAAACAAAGCGTAATATTTAAAATGTTATTATGAAATTAGTTAAGGAAAGTATCTCGTTTTCATGATACAGGAAATTTCACGTTTTTCGAAATTTATAAGCAGGTTTAATTTTTATTCAATGATTTTAAATTATATTTACAAAATATTAGGTTAAGAAATCCTTAATTTTTAAAAACAAATTTATTTAAATTATTTTGAACCTCACAATAAAGACATTAAATAATTTAACATGTTCTCCGAAATTTTCTTTATATTGAAATGTGTTTGTGATTACAAAATGCAAACATGTTTTAAATTTGATCATTAGCTTTAGGATAAATCGTAGTACAATGTCTCTGTAACAGATATGCATTTCTTAAATATTTAAGGGAATATTTTTAATAATTTTTCTCAAATTAGCACTTTTCTTGATGTATTTATATATCATTTGCCAATCCTATACTGAAATGTAATTTTGTGATAGTTTGAACCAAAATTAAAATTTTCTTGCTAAAAATAATATTTTCCTTATAAAGTTATAGACTTTAATCATAACAAAATAATATAAATTTATGTGGAATATAGGGTAAAACCATTCCCATTCTAAAATTTGAAAGTACTTATGTAATAGTATTTCTTTCATTTTTTTAATTACCTTGATCTTGGTATTTTAAACAATGGTTGAAATATGTGTACAGAAAATTTGAGTAGTGTGAAACTATCAACAATATGAAAAATTTAAAACACGTTTAGTCAAATCATCGAATAAAGAGGAAATTTATGCACATGTAGTTAATTTTAAATTATTAACAAGTAAAAGGAACATAGCTGAAATATTGATTGGTGTTTCTGATTAAATCAATTTACATCAGAATTGATAGCATTGACAAATTCCTAACTAGAGAAAACGAAAAATATAAATTTAATTCAAATGTAGCATTGATATTGTGAATGCACATTTCCAATCAAGTTATCTTGGATACATCTGTTTAATGATATAATCCAGGTGAGGGTGTCAATAAATCGCCTTCAGTTTGCTAGAATAAATTATTGAAATGCCATATTTTCATCTCACAATTCTTGTTTGCATATATATATATATATATATATATATATATATATATATATATATATATATATATATATATATATATATATATATATATATATATATATATATATATATATATATATGAGTTTGTATATATATGTATACATATATATATATGTATATATATAAGATAAAACATGAAAAATATGGAAAAGCACTGAAATATATGAAACAGATGAAAAGAAGAAGAAAGCATAGGGGCCACGTCTTCATCAGGAGGGAGATGGTCAGCTATGCTAAAAGAAAGAACACTCCTTTCTGAATATATATATATATATATATATATATATATATATATATATATATATATATATATATATGTATATATGTATTTATATATGTATGTATATATGTATATATGTATATAAATATATGTATATGTGTATATATATATGTATATGTGTAGCGACGTAAGAAAATGGAAGTTAAAACAAAACAAACATTTATTACATTACACATAATTAAGATAAGATACAAAAAGAAAACAATTAATAATTATAAAATAAAATCAAGGTTACATAGTACCAGGGTGGTACAAAACAAAACGTATTTAGGAACCGGATGGTTCTTCCTTGCTATTTCTCACATCACTATCCTCATCTCATTCGATGTTGTTTTTTAAGTCTATTGGGCAGCAGCGCCATCTACTGTCAATATTGTTAATATCTGTCTGTTACAACCTCCCCCTCTGACCCCGAAGACGTCCCGACCAGGGGTCAGCAGGAGTTTTCTTGGAATGGCTTTGTTCTTGAGCATGAGCTTTGGCAGGAGTGTTCCTAGAATGGTTTTTCTCTTGAGCATGAGCTTTGGAGGGAGTGGGAGTTTTAGGACTTTTGGTAGAAAAATCTACTGAAATGAAGGTGGGTTGGTTAACAGTCATGGAGCATATCTCGTATGGGTTATTTCCTTCGTGACAGGGAGGGCGAGATAACATGTCAGCTACCACATTGCTTTTCCCAGGAACGTACTCGATATGGAGGTTGAACTCTTGGAGTTGTAGAGCCCAACGAGCGAGTCGTCCTGATGGGGACTTTAAAGACATGAGCCATCGTAACGCCTGATGGTCCGTAGCAACTGTGACTTCTTGTCCCTCAATATAGCATCTGAATTTTCCTAAAGCCCAAACAACTGCAAGAGCTTCACGCTCTGTAGTAGTATAGTTTCGCTCAGCACTAGTTAGTAGTCGGCTTGCATATTCAATTGGATGTTGATCTGTCAGGGATTCTCCTTGGAGGAGGACAGCACCTAAGGCATACCCACTAGCATCAGTACGCAAGATGTACGATTTACTTGGATCACACTGTCTAAGAACAGGTGGTGAGGTAAGTAATGTTTTTAACTTTTGGAACGAAGCTTTTTCTTGATCTTTCCAACACCAAGAGGCGGATTTCTTGGTTAGATTACTGAGAGGTCTGGCTATTTCAGAAAAGTTCGGAATGAACCTCCTATATCAAGAACAAGTTTGCAGAAAGGACTGAACTTGTTTAACAGTTTTGGGTTCAGACATATCCAAGATAGCAGCAGTTTTGGCAGGATCAACCTCTAGACCTTCAGGAGTAATATAATGCCCAAGGTATTTAATCCTTGCACATGCGAAATTGCACTTTTCACGGTTAGCTGTTAATTTGAATAACTCAAGTCGTTTAAAAATGTCTCTTAAATTTTTTTAAATTTTTCTGAAACGACTCTGATAGTACTATAATATCATCTAGGTAATAACGAAGAAAAATGTCACCAAGACCACTTCGGAATTTGTCTATCAGTCTTTGAAAGGTCGCTGGGGCATTTTTCAATCCAAATGGCATTCGTATAAAACGATATGTACCAAAAGGTCAAATAAAAGCAGTTTTGTCTCTATTCACGGCAGCCACATTTACCTGGTGATAACCAGCTTTAAGGTCGATGGTCGACATATAACGAGTTTGTTTAGCTTCTTGAAGTAAATCATCTATGCGTGGAAGAGGGTAAGAGTCCATTTTCGTGATGGCATTCAATTTTCTGTAATCCACGCAAAATCTATAAGCACCATTTGGCTTTGGGATGAGCACAACAGGCGCTGCATAAGGAGATTCGCAGGGCTCAATAATTCCTTCATTCAAGAGTCTATCAATTTCATTTTGCATAATTTCTTTCCTTGCTGGAGACACTAGATACGGAGGAACAGCAACCGGAGGGTGGTTCTGTGTATCTATGTAATGTTCAATAAATGGGGTTGCCTCTCCCCCTGGATTGAAGATAGTTTCAAACTGGGACAAGAGATCATTTAATTTAATTCTTTGTTCACCTGTCAGATCAATACCTTCATCATCACGCAAATGATGAGGATGATTCTTTAATTTCTTTTCCCAGGTGGGAGACAAATGGGATGCTCCATCTTCAATATTACCTTTTCCATTCACAGTTAGCGGGACAACCGTTTGTAACGACCCACAAAAAATGGCGTCGGTTTTTCAAAAGAAAAGTGTCGTCTGGTTTGATTATGGAAAAACCAACAGTTTCGTTTCAAATTTAGTACAATCCCAGCCGAATTCAGAAAGTCTACTCCCAACAGGGTGTTGTTTCCCTTTGCATCAGGGATGGCAACAAGTTTCAAAGGCAATGTACGGCCTCCAAGACGAATTTTTACCTTTGTTGTGTGAACTTCTCTTTTTATTTTACTACCGTCTGCTAATGTCATTAGTAGTGTTCTGGTAGCAAAAGTTGCTCCTTGTTTCCTCAGGATGTGATAAAGTGTTTCTCCTGCAATTGAGTGGGTTGCAGCAGTGTCTGCGCAAGCGGTACCCATGACTCCATTGATAGTTACTCTTAACGTTGCCATCTGTGCGGGTGTACTAGAAGCCGATTGAAGAATAACGCTGCTAAAAGTACCAGAACTTTTCTTTTCCTTTCCTTTACAGGTAGGACATTTAGGTTTAATGACTCCTGGACTACCACATCCATAGCATGCAACTTCACTTGACTCTTTCTTAAGATTCCCATTTCTTTCATTTTGAGGTTTTCTTTCTTGAATAGTAAAGGGTTTAAAGGGAAACAGCTTCTTTTGATGTACTGGAAGGAAAGATTTCTTTATACCACACCTGACACTTTCGTAAGCATCTAATTTTTCCACAAGAACAACCGGAGAAATAAATTCAGTCCAAATATCGATAAAATGCTCTTTAACATCCGGGGGAACTTTCTTCTTGATTTGGTCAGCAACGATAAGTTGTTTTAACTTTTCGAAATCCTGAACCTTAAGTTCTTCAAGCCAGCCATCAAAGTAGCTAAACAGATCAAAATAGAAGTCTCTCCAAGTTTTTTCAGGGTCTTTTTTGTGTTGAGCAAACACTGTCTAAATTTATCTCCAGATAATTTAAATCTTTTTAGAAGTAGTTCCTTTACTTTAGCATATTCTTGTGTTTCTTCAGGTTCTCGAACGATGAGAGTTGCAATGTCAGATGGCAGGGTGCCTAGTAAGTAAGGGATCCATGAAGATTCGGGTAGTTTCATAAATTTAACTTGTCGTTCGAAGATTGTAAAGAATGTACACAGTTCTTTTTTCGGATCAAATTTCGGCAAAAAACTGCTGAAATTACTAAAATACAGCTTTTGGTGTGCTACCGAGGGACCACTTGACGATAGAGGATCTATACTTGCCAAACGCTGAGATTCAACTTGAAGCTGGAGTTTCTCCAATTCGTATTTTTGTTGTTTCTCCAATTTTTCCTTCGCATCAGCTATTTCAGTTTCTCTTAAAATTGCGGTTTCTTTCGCGATTCTCTCTTCAGTAATTGCTTGAAGCATACTTTTGACCATAGTTTCATCATAATTAGGGGCTTTGCCAATGAGATCCGTTAACTGGACTATTTTTAAATTATCTCCCACTACCAAACCAAGTTCGTCGGCTAAGGTCCTTAAATCTTCTTTTCGGGCACGGTAAAGGAAGGCCATTCTTGATCTCAAAAGTTCTTATTTTATAACTTATTATTTAAATAAAATTTATCAATTAAACGAATTTTAAACACTTGTTTACCGATATTAATTAAATACTAATTATTAAATTAATCAAACACATGTTTTTGCAACTACTTTTAAACAAAAATATAATTTGAAAACATTTTTTCAAATTTATCATTTTCGAAGACTAGAAACAACACAGAAAACTAGTAAAGATATGTTGAAATTATAATTCAAATTAAATTAAAACCCAAAAGTTGTTATAAATATTTAACATTATTTCTTTAAAAAAAAGAAGAAATATGAATAAAAAACAATTTATTCTAACAACTTCAATTGCTATTCAATTAATAAACTACTTCCATAATAATTAAACAAATAAAACACAATTATCTCTGAGTGAAAAAAAATTATTTCCAAAAATAATGACAGTATTTTTATCTTTTAAACATTTTTAAATAAATTTAAAATTAATTCTGCATTTCACTTGACAATCAATTTTACATTATTAAATGAATAATTACTAATTTATTAGCAAGTTATTTTGAATGTAAAAAACATTTAATGTTCTGAAACTTTATTTAATAAAACCATATCTAGAAAAAAATTTTAAATTATAATATACTCATAGAAAATATTCAAGATAAACAAATAAATTCAAAGCATTTATTTCTAATATCTTATTTTTGCAATGTTATAAAATACAAAATTCTACAAAGTATTATCTTTCAAAATAAATAAAAAAAAATCGTAAGGTATCTGTAGTAAAAACAAAATAATAACATCAATTCACAACAGAAATATTATTCTTATATTTTGTTCTGTTTTCGATTTAAAAATTAAATAGATTTCTTATAGATAAAAATATATATGAATTTTCTTTCGAATATAAAACACTGTTTTTTAATAATAAACAAATAAAATAATTATTTATTTTTATCAAAACCACTATTCATGGAGCCGTTACTTCGACTTCCATACTTTTCTAGACAGAACATTGACTATTTTATACATAGAAATTATTCTAACTTTATTCTAACAATAAAAATAATGAGAAAAAAATCAGTTTTTAATTTAAATATGCAATAGGAACAGCTTATTCTACTTTTAAGCAGTAACAAAATCAATCAATCAATTTTTAACCTTTAACGAAAGATATAGAACGGCGTTTTGAGTCAGTTCTTTTTTCAATATAAACAGTTTAAATTCAAGAATTTTACTGAATATACTTTACATTTCAAAATATTAAATTTCACTATACATGCAAAATGACGTGCAGAAAATATATATCAATTACATGCAGTATTAGTAAACAAATTTTAACATTCATGCAAACGTCTGAACAAAATTTAATCGAATTAGAAGTTAGAAGAATAACGAAACTAATACTACAAAACAAAAGTTATGTTATTTGGATTAGTTTTAATACAAAACATGCTATTATTACAACATGCTAACATTATCAGGATGATAATGAAATTTGTTAGAACACATAATAGAACTTACCTGTTTTCTGGATGAAAAAGATATAGCTCGACGAAATTCCGACATGAAATACATCTGTTCTGTTTCTGGATGAAAACAAGCGACGACACGGGAAAATTCCAAATAGAATACATTCCAGATTAACACATAATCAAATAAATTCCGACGTGGAATTATAACTAACAACTCAATAGAGCTAAAACTTATGTCCAATTAGATGGAAAACAGTGGGAAAGGCCCCACGTTGGGCGCCATTTTTGTAGCGACGTAAGAAAACGGAAGTTAAAACAAAACAAACATTTATTACATTACACATAATTAAGATTAGATACAAAAAGAAAACACTTAATAATTATAAAATAAAATCAAGGTTACATAGTACCAGGGTGGTACAAAACAAAACGTATTTAGGAACCGGATGGTACTTCTTTGCCATTTCTCACATCACTATCCTCATCTCATTCGATGTTGTTTTTTAAGTCTATTGGGCAGCAGCGCCATCTACTGTCAATATTGTTAATATCGGTCTGTTACATATGTATATATATATGTATATAAATGTATATGTATATATATGTATATATATGTATATATATGTATATATTTATATATACATATATATATATATATGTATATGTATATAAATATATCTATATATATCTGTATATATATATATATATATATATATATATATATATATATATATATATATATATATATATATATATATATATATATATATATATATATATATATTTATATATATATATAGAGTGCTGTTGTCTCTCATAAGTTATTCTAGTAGCTAGTAGTATATGTGAAAATATTACCGGTTTACGAACATCAAACAGTGAAGGAGAATTTTATTTTTATGATGAAGATAACTCTTCGGACACGGATTATAAATTCTATAATCTTTTTTGGGGCTCGTTATTGGATCGAGTCGTAAGTTCCCATTTTTTCAATCTTTTATAAATCATATAAGCATTTAAAATGATAATTCTAATACCAAGCTATTCAGTTTATAATATAAAATTAGGTACATTGTGAAATTAATTATAACATAAGATATCACAAAGATGAATTATTCGCAGAACAAAACATTTTATCTAATTTTAATAAAATGTAACTATAAAAAGTGAAAAAACGACATACAAAATCCATTGCAAAATTGCTAAAATAACTAAATTCGTTAAAAAGTAGCATCTAATTTATTATTTATTTTATTCCATCTAATTTTAAGCAAAATTTTAACATTCAAAAATTTAATATTTTTGAACAAATTAAATGATAGAGATTTCTGATATTATAATTTTGTTGCAAAGTCACATATTATCATACTATCATGTTTACAACTAAGCAAAAATTTACACATAAATAAAAAAAAAATAAATAAATAAATATATATATATATGAAATATAAATGCAAATATATCTAGAAAAGTAAAACGTAATTAGCTATTTTGTTTCCTTGAATCACTTTCGATTTTTGCGCGCATTAGTTAAATCAACCGTAACGGTTCAGTAAATATGTTCCCCAACTACGATTTAACGGGTAATCCGTCAATTTTGGGAGTTGAATTTAAAGCACTGCAGTGAAGCCCTTTACCCCTACCATGAGGCTCGGGATAGCCGGAAAACGCACAAAATTGTTTGCCCGAGGTAACTCGGGATAGCCGGTTAAGTGATTAAAGCAACAAAAGCGTTTCTTTTCATGAGTTTGAAAATTGTTTGATGATTTTAAAAATATAGCATTGTTATGAAAATTATCTGCAATTATTGAAATATATGAATAATAAAATGAAATATAGGTACTTATAACAGATATTTAAAATGATTACTTTTTTTTACAATCTGGTAAATTAATATATATATATATATATATATATATATATATATATATATATATATAAAGCATTATAATAATATGATATTCATTGTCACACTGCTTAAAAATAAATTCAATTTTCTAATAATAATTTGCAAATTAATTAAATAAAATTCATATTTAGTGTAATGAATTATTATAATAGGGACTTCAAAAAATTTTCGAGCAGAACATTCACAAAATAAACTACTAGCACATTTTAGTTTCTTCAGCTGTCAGTGATTGATGTACTTCCCCGTTCAAAGTCATAAGAATGTGATTATTATTAGGTGGTCCAGTGTAAAACGGAAATGCGTCTCATCAAGAATTAGGGACTTTCTGATTTTTACAAGCTCTAAAGTGGGTAAAACTTGCAATGCAGAGAAAGGCAAAACTATGTTACCACCGCGGAGCAAAAATTGAGCACTTTCTTCACAGAACCCCAGACGGTTAAGGGGTTAAGTTCATTTAGAGCTACATATACATGCATTTCAATAAGCGAATGCCCTAAATTTAAATATGTACCCATAGTAAATACTTTTGAAAACTCCAAAATGATCTCTTTTTTCAGTAATCAAATTGATTGGTTTAAATATTTAATGTACTTATGAAAGTAAAGTACTTAGGTAAGTATTTGTCTTTGATTTATGTACGTGACTGATACATGTACTGGCATTTCAGTAAGCAAATACACTACATTTAAATATAAAGCCTTAGATAACGCTTTTAAAGTTTGCAAAGATATCTTTTTTCCTTAATCAAAAAGCTTTACTTAAACATTGTTGTACTTAAGTAAGTACTTGTTCTTGATTTAACCCCTTAACCGACTACCCCGATGTAACTCGGGCAAACAATTCTGTGCGTTATTCGGCTATCCCGAGCTTCTTGGTAGTGACAACGGGCCTCACTGCAGTGCTTCAAATTCAACCCCCAAAATTGACTGTTTACTGTGAAATCGTAGCTGGGGACCTTATTTACCTAACGGTTATGGTTGATTTAACTAAAGCGCGCGAATATTGAAAGTGTTTCAAGGAAGCAACAGTTGATTACCTTTTACTTTTCTATATTTATTCGCATTTAGATTTCATAATTAAAGGCTATCTAAATATTAGAATTTATAAGCAACGTATAGAATATTGATTATCTTTTTTTATCAGGTTTTAAATTACTGAAATTTTTTAGTTCTTTTGCATTATATATATATATATATATGTGTATATATATATATATATTTACATAATTGTGTTAATTTTTGCTTGATTGTAAACTTGATAGTATAAAAATATTTGAATTTGCGACAAGGTTTTAATATAAGAAATCTGTATGAATTAATTAGTTCAAAAATATGAAATCTTAAAATGTTAAAATTTTGCTTAAAATACGAAGGAATAAAATAAGTAATAAATTAGATGCTATATTTTAACTTTTTAATAAATTTAGTATTTTAAGCAATTTTGCAATGGATTTTGTGTGGCGTTCTTTCATTTCTTACAGTTACATTTTATTAAAATTAGATTATATATTTTGTTCTGCGAATAATTAATCTTTGTGATGTCTCATGTTTTTATTAATTTCACAATGTACCTAATTTTAGTTTATAAATTGAATAACTTGGTGCTAGAATTATCATAATAATGCTTAAATGATTTATAAAAGATTGACAAAAAATAGGAACTGCAGATCTTTCACCTCTGCACCAATTACTAGTCCTTAGAAATGTCATCGAATTCATAGTCAATGTCTCTGAATAGTTATCTTCATCATAAAACTAAAATTCTTCTTCACTGCTTGATGTTCTTAAGCGGATAATATTTTCACATATACAGTTAGCTTGAAGAAAAAATTATGAGAGTGAATCAGCACTCATATATATATGCAAACAAGAATAGTGAAGCGATAATATGGCATTTCAATAATTAGTTCAGGCCAGTTGAAGGAGATTTATTAACACGTTCACCTGGAATATGTCATTAGAAATATAATTCAAGGAAAACTTGATTGGAAATGTGCATCCACTATATCAATGCTATATTTGATTTAAATTTACATTTATCAGTTTCGCAAGGAATTTCAAAATTTTCAAGTTCCCTAGTTAGGAATTTGTCAAAGCTGTCAATCCTGATGTCAAATTGATTTAATCAGAAACACCAAGTGATCTTCCTGCTAACTTCATTCTACTTGTAAATTATTTAAAATTAACTAAGTATGCGTTAATTTTCTGTTTACTCGAGAATTTGACTAAACATGTTTTGAAATTTTTCATATTGTTGTTAGCTTCATGCTACTCAAATTTTCAGAACACATATTCCAATTATTGGTTAAAATACCAAGATCAAGGTAATAACAAAAAAATGGAGGAATAAATCCTACTACATAAGTATTTTCGACTTTGTAACAGGGCAACGCATTTTAATGGTCATAAACGAAATGAGAGAACCAGATGAGCTCTAACCCTAGCGATTGCTGCAACTCGAGTACGATTTTCAGTTTTCTTTTTTGTTTTAATGTTCTTATGTTTTCGTTTTTTGTGTTGTGTGTGTGATTTCTCTGTGTTGCATAGCTGTTAAATAAATATAAAAATAAGCTAGCCGTGTGTAACATTAGTCTTCACAACTATGACACAGGAAATTTAAAATTTCTTGTTCACTTAGTAAAAAATAAATTTTATAGCTTTCACTGAATTTCAGTACTCAACATTTATATGTACGTAATTTGTTTTTAGTAGTAATGGAGAATATGGTACTACTCAAGGATTTTGAAAATCAATAGCATTGTTGAATACTTTTTGTTTAATGAATTTTCTACCAACTTCGGTAGATTGTAGATTGGATACCCATCTTTGCCTGTTTTAGTTTCAGCAAGTAAGTCTCTAGGATAACGCTTTGTGCATTTTCCATCTGACATGCATGGTGAATTATTATTTAGTGAGCTACATGGACAATAAATCATATTTTTTGAGACAATATTATGCAAGTCTTTATCAATTTTAATGTCTGGTATTAATGCAAAGATAATTTTATCAATTTTGTTTGGTATTATTTTTTCCATCATCCATATTAAAATATGCGCATGTAGAAAGCAGTATTTTTACCATCCATTGGAATACATCCAACAGCGAGTCTGTCCAAATATATAGTGTTTGACAGAAAAATTAATTAAAGATATTAAATTTTATTAAAAGTGCAGAAATATCATGGTGATCTGATGGTTTTTTTCCGGTTAATGACAGCTTTTTATTTCATCTCATGCTGGTTTGCATGTAACTGTGATGAAAAATCTGGATGACTAAATACACGAACATAATTTATTGCATCTTGTGCTTATTCGTACATGAGTCTTGGGCTGCCTGTAAATGTGGATGGTAAAAGGATCATTATTCCTAATTCACAGAGATTGTCATCATTTAGAACTGCATCACATAAATGGATGTATTCTTCAGAACACAATTTGACTTATTTAGTCGTAAGTAGAGAAGTCTTTCACTTTGTAATTTTGCATACATGTCGACAATGTATTGATGAAATAATTATATACATTTCAGTATATGATTAAAAGCATTCCCTAAAATTATCGTTCGATATGCATGATAATTCATAAAATTGACATTTTTGTTCAATGCCACATTAGTTGTAGATTTCTCATATTAATTTTAAAAGGATATTCATCATCTCCAAAGCAAAGTAGAATGGGTTATTAATATGCTTTCTGTGAACCATCACTATTTCTTTGATGAAGAATTTTATGGAGAGAATTAAATCCTTCTCTAACTATGACGATTGCCATTTCATCAATCGTTGGTGCGTTGAATTGTCTTCGATGATGACTGCGATAGGTGTTTAATCTGCCTTTATTATTACTTTGTAATCAACAGATGGCATTTGTTCAGTGGCGGTTTTATATAATTTAATTAGTTCATTACGTTTTTCAAACAAATTTTGTAACTAAATGACATGCTCTCTTTTAGCATTCATATTCAGTTGACATCATCTTTTGTTTGTCAGTATTTTCTTTAAAATATACATGAAAATATTTGGCATAAGCATTTGGCAAGTGTAGAAGTGATCTGGCATTGTGATGAATTTGTCCTTGTAAATTAATTTTTAGCATGTGATTTGCGCTCACGATGTTCGTTGCTCCGAACGATGTCACTTGAAAGCATGAATTGCATTTGAGTATAATTTAAAAAAAAATGTTTTTCGATTGAGTTGTTTCACCTGATACCAACGTTTATAATTGTTCAAGTGGTGACCGCAAATCTGGTAATTTTACATTTCCAACTGCACAGAAAGCACCTTTTGTTTCATATTTAAACTTTTGAGAACCACAATACGTACAATTTTTATCCCTTTTTCCAATAATTACAATTGGATGAAGACTATAATTTTAAAAGGGAATGTGATTGAAACAACATAATTTGAAATTAGTATGCATCGTTCGTCTTGTCTGTGTCATACGAATTTGATTTCTTTGCTGCCTTGCTTGTCTCTGTTCACTCGTTTCTAATGATCAAACATGAGCAGTGTAAACTCAGTCTCTTTCTTCCCTAGGTTGCCTCTGTTTTCTCGTTTTTAATGATCTAGCAAAGCTGTATGATCTCGATTTCTGTCTTGCCTAGCTTTTCTGTGCTCACATGTTTCTGAAGCTCGTTCTTCTATTCTCCTTTTTACTTGCTTAATTTGTAGAAAGACCATTGGCACTTCGCTTTGGTTTCACAGTTATGGAGTTAAATTAAACGTATTTCCGATTATTTTCTGCCGCTGGAAATCAATAATATTTAATTTGTTGCAATGGTAAAGGAAAGAGAATTTATAAATTTAAAATATTTTAAATTTTAATATTATTTATTTTTTAAAAAATACTTAAAAAATATAAATAGAAGGGTTCAATATTTATTTACCTCGGGATTCATATTTTTATTTCAACTGCTTTTATAAGTATGTTATTTTTTACATTTCAATCATTTTTATAAAAGTAAATTCTATAAGTAAATATCATGGGTAAAAATTTAATTTTTTAATTTATTCATGGTTACACTTTTAACAAATATTACTAATTAAATATGATTTTGATATTTTTAGGATATTTATTCAAGAGCACCTATAACCCCAACTGCAATTTTCAAAAAATTTCAAAAACATTCTTAGGAATATACCTAATAATTTCGCAACTTTTTTTATTCTATCGAGTACAGACAAACACACTCACACATATTCATTATTATATATATATATATATATATATATATATATATATATATATATATATATATATATATATATATATATATATATATATATATATATATATATATATATATATATATATATACATATAAATAAATAAATATATATCTATCTATCTATCTATCTATATATATATATATATAT
The DNA here is from genome assembly GCA_030067965.1 of Latrodectus elegans. NCBI lineage: Eukaryota > Metazoa > Arthropoda > Arachnida > Araneae > Theridiidae > Latrodectus > Latrodectus elegans. The sequence continues at coordinate 133,787,155 of CM057814.1, forward strand.
ATATATATATATATATATATATATATATATATATATACATATAAATAAATAAATATATATCTATCTATCTATCTATCTATATATATATATATATATATATATATATATATATATATATATATATATATATATATATATATATATATACAACAAATATGTATGAAAACGGCTCATATTCTTAAAAATATTTTATGATGCGTTTTGTCGGGATATATGAGGAAATTTGATCTGAAAGTAACTGTGTTAGTTATGATTTTACTTCAGTAAATGATTACAGAAACATTGATCCCCAAATAATATGCATTTTATACAATTAATTTCAACGAAAGAAGGAAAAATACCATCCTTTTAACGGTAAGAATATCATTCTAAAATTACGCCAAAGTTGCGTTCATCATTGCCTTCTTGGATATATCACTTCTTTTAATGTAATATCTTTAGTTCGTTTCCCGTCACTATTTGACAATAAAATATAGATTTTGCGCTTCCTCACTTAAGTCGAAAGATGTGTTTTTGGGAGATTTCCGGATATTCTCTCATGGACATATAAATTATCCCCATTATTTTGTAGAAGGGGTTATTCATTACTTGATATAAAATGTACTTCTAGGATCTTATAGTTATATTCAGAAAATTTAGAAATTTTGAAAAATTAGTTTCCTCCAGCATCTAACGTCTTCTGAAGACGGATTTTCAATATTGAATGCCACAGTATTTCGAACTCTAGTTTTTACTTTAATTAAAAATTGCTTTCATTTCTCCTTCAGTCTTCGGAAGAAAAATGACTTCCATGTAAATTATTTTTAAAATTAGAAATTTCCAGAAGTTATTTGTGGTTAAACAATTGATATTAGGACAATAGGATTGGCATGGTAATATATAAAATAGATGTCACATGAATTAACTCAGAAGATTTTTGAGGATAAAATCATCACTTACTTATTTCTACTTGTTCGAAACTAAATCGAGCACTTCTTGAACTGGATGATAGCTTGGGATAAGAAATATATTACCAACAAAACATCGCAAGAAAAAGGGTACATTGTGTGCGGAAAACATAGAATTTAATATAAATACTCTAATATAAAAATTCATACTCTAATATAAATTTGATTCTGAAAAAGAGAATGTTGTAAATGTAGTGGGACATTTTGGTGATCAATATATTATGAATATTAAAAATTCAACGTAAAGCTCAATGTGGAATAATATTGTCAGCAACTGGATAATATAAAGAAAAAGGTCCAGATAAAAATGGTCTAAAATATTCCAAGAAAGAGGCCAAAAAAAAGAGTTCGTCAAAATATTTCAGAACTAGGTTTTGAAATTCTGTCCTATACTCAAACCGTATTCTTCAGAATTATCACCATCCAACTTTCCCTCGTTTTTGTCTTTGTAGAACTTTTTGAAATGTAAAAACTTGAAAAATAAAGAAGATATCAATCAAGCACTGTTTTCATTTTTCACATGACAATATGAAACTTTTTCCTAAAATGGTGTACACAAGTCACCTTCACTCTTGCGAGAAATCATTAATAATAATGCCAATTATATTTAATAAAGTTTATTGATGTTTAAAAAATTTTATTTGTTTTAATCCAAATATTGTCAGAACTTTCCATCAAAATTAGTTCAAACAATGAATATTTTATAAGTTAGCAAATATATCGGACAAAATTGGTGATTTGATTTTGTTTTGAAAGTTTAAAAAGCCACTTTATTCTATCTGTTTTGTTATTTTATTCAGGAACAATATTTAACTAATTCAGTTTATTTGGTTATCCTTCGAGTTAAGTAATTCAAACTCCTAAGGAAGTGCTGATTGTTCTTTAAGAAAAAAGCATTAAAATTAATTTTATTTCTTCTTTTTATTAAAAGTTTCATATTATTCAGTCGAAATTCCGAGAAACATACCATCTGAAACACACCAAACGTTCAAAATCTTCTAAAGTTATAATTATACCATAAAATTAAACGAGAACAAGCAAAAAGCAATTTTGTATATTATCTTTTGTATAATGCAAAGCTGATTGACATTTCTTTGAAAATTACAGGAAATCTATACTCTTTCTGTAAAATGGATTGAATTGAGATTATTGCAGTGATTATGTAGTTCGCATTTATCATTATAGCTATATGCGAACTACAATCATTTTGCCATGCAAGCGTGAAATCAGTTTTTGAAGTACTAATCATCTTTTATAATTTTTCCTTAACGACTGATTTAAAAAAAGTCCACTTTTCCCTATTTTCTGGATTTAACATTCCAATTTTTCACCACGTTAACTCTCGCTCTTTCCAATATTTACTTCACTTTCAATGTAACACAAGCTTTGATCATAATAATTAATTTTATTTCAGTTTTAATTTCATGAATATTTTCCCTTTATTATGATTGCTAGTTAAATCTAGTCCTTTTCAAATCGATTTATTTTCTCCACAATTTTATATAATCTTTATAGTTCTTTTCTCTGTTTCAAACAAATATATTTTATGAACACACATTGTAGAGTAAAAATTTATTGAAAAATAATCCAAATACACTATTTATACAAAATGCAAATTCTAGAGTGTTAACCCCTTAACCCTTCTGGGGCTCTGTGAAGAAAGTGATCCATTTGTGCTTCGAGGTGGCAGCATAGTTTTGGCTTTCACTGCATTGCACGTTTTCCCCACTTTAGAGATTGTCAATACAAAAGCCCCTGATTCTTGATGAGACGTATTTCCGTTCTACCCTGGACTACCTGACAATAATCACATTCTAATGACTTTCAGCGGGGAAGTCCATCAATCGCTGTCTGCTGAAGAAACCAAAATGTGCTAGTAGTTTACTTTACGAATGTTCTGCTCGAAAATTAGTTGAAGTCCCTATTATAATAACTCTTTTCACTAAATATGAATTTTATTTAATTATTTCGCAAATTATTATCAGGAAATTTAATTTATTTCCAAGTAGTGTTTGTATTTAAAATCTTAAATAAATAAAAATATATATGATAGCTATCACACAATGAATAAATGAATATCATTTTATTATAATTTTAAAATATTATTTTGTTTTAATATATATATATATATATATATATATATATATATATATATATATATATATATATATATATATATATATATATATATATATTCATTTCAATCATTTCTGTTTATTAAAAATCAGAATTTTTTTTTTAATTTCCGAGATAGTAAAAAATTTAATGATATTAAATAGCTTTAAATACGTACCTAATTTTCTATTTTATTATTAAATGATTTTAATAATAGCAGATACTTTTCATAATGAATACTATATTTATAAAAATCATCAAATAATTTTCCAACATATTAAAAGAAATGCTTTTGTTGCTTTAATACATACGATTTTGTAAAAATTCTTCAATTTGTAGTTTTTTAATAGTTTTAAAAAGTAAAAACTAACTTAATTGTCTATTAATGGACTTCAGAAGTATACTAACTTTAGTTGAAATTTTTATGAAACATTTTGAACATAAATTTTTCATATTAAATTCCTCATAACGAGAGAAAGATTTCCATTTCTTATTATGGAAAAATATCACTCTATACAAGAATCCGTGTTGTTGTATATTTTTCAGTATTTCTTAAATTGTTTTACACAAATATTAAAATGAATGTATCTCTCCCCTGAAAATTTGTTTTTCTAAAGGAGAATAAAAGGAAAAACATAAAAACAAGGCAATCTTAACGCTATCGTTTACAATAGTATACTAATAATTCAATATTTAGTATAGAACATGTCAATATTGCTTTTTTCACATATTCAATTTAGTTCTACAATTAATATTTTTCCTTCTCGCAACTATAAATACCTTGACATGCAAATCAATAAAAATGCTAAAATAAAAATTAAAAGTAATTTTTTTAATTTTTTTGAAAAAATGTATTTTAGTAAAATAATGATTTAACTTCTGTCTTCTTTTGATGATTATAAAATAAAAATATTTAACTACACTTCATTTAATTTATCAAATTTTATTTTATTTTTAAAGAGTTTTAATTATAAAGAAGTATATCTTCACAAAAGAAATTTTTGTAAGCATAAATTCACTAACCAGAAATATATTTTTTGTCCACTTTCGAGAGTATTAATTTTGCATTAAAGTTAACCTATTAAAATACGTACCATAATTTATTAATTTAGCACAAAGATAAAATTTATTTCTTATGCTAGAAACATCTTATTGAAGGTTAAATTTTTTAGCTTAATATTAGACTTAATTCATTGTGTGTGTGTGTGTGTGTGTGTGTGTGTGTGTGTGTGAATTTTGAAAGGAATATTATATTATTTGAAATATTTTATTTCAAAGGGTAAAAGTACATATAATCTTTAGTACAATGCTGTTAGATATTGAAGTTCATGAGAAACAAAGCGTAATATTTAAAATGTTATCATTAAATTAGTTAAGGAAAATATCTTTCTTGCATGATACAGGAAATTTCACATTTTCCGAAATTTGTAAATAACTTTAATTTACATTCGATGATTTTAAATTATATTTACGAAAAATTAGGTTAAAATACCCTTAATTTTACAAAAAAAATTTTCTGAAATACTTTCAAACCTCACAATAAACACATTAAATAATTTAAGATGTTCTCCGATATTTTCCTTATGCTGAAAATCCTTTGTGATTAATAAATTAAAATATTTTTTAAATATTTAAATTTGATCATTAGCTTATGAATAAATCGTGGTACAATGCCTCTGAAACAGGTATGCATTTCTTAAATATTTTAGGGAATATATTTAGTAATTTTTCTGAAATTGACACTTCTTGATGAATTTTAATATCGTTTGCCAGTCCTATACCGTAATTTAAAATTTTGAATTAAAATTAAATTTTTATTGCTAAAAATAATTATTTCCTTGCAAAGCTATAGACCTAAATAATATAAGTTTATGTGGAATAAAGAATAACACAATTCCCAGTCTAAAATTCGAAAATACTTATGTAATAGGATTTATTCCTTCATTTTTTTTAACTACCTTGATCTTGGTATTTTAAAAAATGGTTTAAATATGTATGCTGGTAACTTGAGTAGTGTGAAGCTATGAACAATATGAAAATTTTTGATCTAATTTTAACAAAATGTAACTGTAAAAAGTGAAAGAACGACGTACAAAATTCATTGCAAAATTGCTTAAAATGCTAAATTCATTAAAAAGTTAAAATATAGCATCTAATTTATTATTAGAATTACTCATTTTATTCCTTCCTTAAACAAAGTTTTAACAATTTAAAATTTCATATTTTTGAACAAATTAAGTACAAAAGATATTTTATATTATAACCTTGTAACAAAGTCACATATTTTCAATCTATCAAGATTACAACTAAGCTAAAATTTGCACACACATATGTATATGTATATATATATAACACAAAAAAAAAATAAAAAGTTTCAATAATTTAAAAACTTGATAAAAAAGTAAAATTAATATTCTATACGTTGCTTATAAATTCTAATAGTTAGATAGCCTTTAATTATGAAATCTAAATGCGAATAAATATAGAAAAGTAAAACGTAATTAGCTGTTGCTTCCTTGAAGCATTTTCGATTTTCGGCCGCATTAGTTAAATCAACCATAACCGTTCAGTAAATTAGTTCCCCACCTACGATTTCACAGTAATCCGTCAATTTTGGAGGTTGAATTTAAAGCACTGCATTGAAGCCAGGTGCCCTTACGAAGGCGCTCGGGATAGCCGGAAAACGCTCAAAATTTTTTGCTTGAGGTAACTCGGGATAGCCAGTTAAGGGGTTAAATAATGAAATCGGTGAGCATATTAAATTTTAATTTTTGTAGCAAAGTGAATCTTGGATTAATTAAGTAAACCTTAATTCTATTCCAGAAAATTGAAAAGCAATAAATTTAGAGGAATTAAAAACAAAATTTATTAGTTTTTTTATTATTAGATGCTAAATTTATATAAGTAATAGCAGCATTACTGCTTTCCACCATATGAGCTACAAGATAGATTCAGTCCGAAACAAATGCCATTGAAATCCTTCATATAAATTTATAATTTTTTAATAAAATTTAACAGACCAATATTCAAAATTGATAAAAATCATATCATGAAAGTCAGAAAGATGAAACTGATCAATGTTATATAAAAACTTCTATGTTTTTTGAGAGCAACAACAGTTTCATAAGATTAATATCATTCAGAGCAAGTTTTATTTGGTTGTTTTTTGTGCTTGTCTTTTCTTCCCATTTAAAAAATCTGAAATGCAGAAAAGGATTCCATATCCGTATAAATTTCTATATCAGTTGCAAAGAGAATATATATGAATTGTTCTTTTAAAACTTTTTTCTCGTGATTTTGATTATTTAAATTTTGCATCATCAGTCTTAGATTTATTGCTAATTGAAGTTAATTTTGTCAATGTCGTGGTTGAATTATGCAAGTCATTGAAGGTAAAGTGTGTGATCCCAGATTAAAAAAGAATTCCATCACACCTCATAAATCCCTATCAAAAATGTGTGAGTGTGGCTATTGAGTACATTCTTTTTCTTAAAGAGAGTAATCGTGTGGAATAACTTGGGAGGTCAAATCAGCTGTCATCCTAAGAAATACTCGAACACAATAATCATCGGCAACATTGCTGTGTTCTCCACAAATTGCAGAAAAATTTATTTCCATATAAAAGACTTTAATAGAATGCTAAGTAATAGTTATATTGACAATAAACTATCATTGAGAAAACCACTGTCCGCGACAGTGCATAATATCCCCCTCAGGGGGTTTACCTTCTTTAGGTAAACACGGGTGTCACAATCCCGAGGTGCCCTAGTGATCTTTCCTCTTCTATATTTTCTCTCCTCTACTCTTCTACTTTTCCTTCCTTTTCTCCCTCGTTGTGGTTTCCTCGAAAGAGTTAGAGGGCTCCCCTTGAGTAGCTTTCGCCGCTCTGTTGCTATTAGCTACTCTTCAGGACTAAATCACCCACGTGTTTGCCGTGCGTGGAGACCCGTGTCCCTGGAAAGGAGGATCCTGGTAATTGAGGACTCCTGAGACCAACACATTGCGTTGACCTCTGCTTCAGGTAAACGGGAGGTGTGTTGTGGTCCTCAGCACATCAATCGGCTTTATGGATCAAGCGATCGGTACATCTACTGGGTGACTCGTTAAGGGTGGAGTCCACTTCAGGGATGTACCGTGAGCGTATAGGGACTGACTAGCACTGGTACAGTTAACATGTATCCCCTTGTAGGGCTCCGTGGTGGGTGGTGCCATCTAGTCCCTGAATATTATTTTGACTCTTATGAATACATCTGCTTTCTCCTCACTCCCTCGGGAGCAACAAATGCCAATGTGTGAAGCTAAGTTCTTCATAATTAAAAGAACTGGAGGATCATTTGAGTATGTTTCTCCCTTTCCGATTGAGAAGGGATTGGTATCTCATTTGGGTGTTGTAAAATCTGTAAAAAAATTAAGAACGGGCAATTTACTAGTTGAAACTACATCGGAAAAACAAGCTATGATAATGCAGACCATGAAATCCCTAGCTGACATACCAGTAACAGTAGAGCAACATGCAAAACTAAATTTTGTGCAAGGAGTAATTTCTGCAGAGGATTTGTATCATACGTCCACTGATGAAATTCTTGCCAACTTAAAAAGCCAGAAAGTCTGCGCCGTCAAAAGGATAACAATTAAAAGGGATGGTATTATCTTAAATACCAAACACCTTATTTTGACTTTTGCAATGCCATACTTGCCAGAATACATCAAAGTGGCTTATATGCGTTGTTCAGTGCGACCATATATACCAAATCCTCTCAGATGTTTCCAGTGCCAACGTTATGGGCATTCTAAAATGGCTTGCAAAGGAAAACCTACTTGCGCTCGCTGTTCCCAAACTGATGACCATGATAGTGTTACCTGCAAAGCCAAATAAATGTGCGTCAACTGCAAAGGAGACCACCCTTCTTATTCCAGATCTTGTCCCGTTTGGCAACAGGAAAAGGAAATTGTCACTATTAAGATCAAGAACAATGTGTCCTATATTGAAGCTCGTCGCATAGTTAGTTCCCGCACTCCAACTCCTGGTGTTAGTTACGCTGCTATGGCAAAAAAAGTGACCCGATCCTGCAGCACCCAAACAGATATAAACTCTGCCTCTTCAGCTAGCTTTTTTCCAAAGCAAAGAGCAATAGAAGTACCAACACCTACAAGCACCAAATAAGCTTTGGCGAAATCAAAAGCCTTGAAATTGGCCAAGGAAGGCCCTAGAAAGTCTTCCTTGAAAACAAATAAAGGTCTTCTGTGTTTGGATGCAGACACTGTCAAGCTGCATCCATCAGATGATGATTTCAATTCTGAAGACTCATCTGAGATGACCATAAGCAACAGTGATAAAGGTTAGAATATATTCCATTCGTGACTTCCCTTGTTTCCTGGAATTGCCGCGGTTTTCGTTCTCGCTTTGATGGCATCAAATCCATCATCTCTTGCTTTAACCCCGGATGTGTGGCTCTCCAGGAAACATTCCTGAAGCCCACTGTTGTCACCAAACTGCGTGGGTTTCAATGCTTCAGAAAGAATAATGATGGTGAATCTGCTGTGTCTGGTGGAGTTTGTATAATTACATCAAACAATTACCCCAGTACAGCACATCAGTTAAGAACTACACTCCAGGCAGTGGCTGTGAGAAACCACACCACATGTCTAATAACAGTGTGTAGCCTTTACTTACCACCAAATGATGTCATCCAAGAAGAGGAACTGAATGACTTAGTTGCTCAACTCCCAACTGCATATTTATTGCTCGGTGATTTTAATGGACATAGTACTCTGTGGGGTAGTGATGATACGAATTCTCGCGGTCGTCAGATAGAAAAGTTGATTTCTGACAATTGCCTCTGTCTGCTAAATACCGACGAGAAGACTTATTTTCACGAACCTACACGGACATTTCACTCTCTAGACTTAGCTATATGTTCTCCATCACTTTTGAAATTGCTGAATTTTGAAGTTGGAAATGACCTTTACAACAGTGATCATTTCCCTCTAATCGTGTCTCAGGCTGGAAATAATAGTGTGTGTCACAACCCACCTAATTATGTGTACAGTCGAGCCGATTGGACACTATTCGCGCAATTGGCTGTGATTACTGAGACAAGAGTTAAGACAAATATGATAGATGATGCCGTTAAATATGTCACCGACACAATAATCCGAGCTGCGGATGTTGCTATCCCTAAAAATTCCTACACTCCACATAAACACAGGAAACCTTGGTGGAATGAAAAGTGTCAACTCTCCTATAAGAAACAAAGGAAGCAATGGAATATATTCCGAAGATACCCTACTACGGAGAATCTTGTTGCTTTTAAAAAAGCCAAAGCTCAAGCTCGAAGAGTTAGACGTCAGAGTCAAAGAGAATCTTGGATTCGCTACGTGTCGTCAATCAATTCATCGACAACAAGTAAACAATTATGGAGGAAAGTTAAAGCAGCCAATGGTATTTATCAGGATTATTCCATTCCTGTATTAAAAACCGGAGCTGCAATACACTCCTCAGCGGTAGATATTGCTAATGTCATCGGTGAAACCTTTGCTAGTGTTTCCAGCTCTGATTCATATAATCCTACTTTTCTAAGGACTAAAAGAATCTCTGAGCGGACACCTCTAAGCTTTCATGATCGACATATTGTACCCTATAATTGTGATTTTGAACAGTCAGAATTGAAGTCTGCTTTATCTAAAGCAAACGACACTAGCCCAGGACCAGATGGAATCTCGTATCAAATGCTCCGTCATTTAAATCATGATTCTTTATTAAACATACTTTCACTGTTTAATAGAATCTGGATTGAGCATGCTTATCCCACGTCATGGAGAGAAGCGATAGTGATTCCAATATTGAAACCTGGCAAATATTCATCTGACCCTCTGAGTTATCGTCCAATAGCTCTCACGAGTTGCTTGTGCAAAACTTTTGAGCGTATGGTCAATGCTAGACTCATTTACATCTTAGAGAAGAATAATTGCATACCTCTTCATCAAAGCGGATTTCGAAAAGGTCGATCAACTATTGATAACATAGTAGATCTGGAATCCCAAATTCGAAATGCTTTTGTGAGGAGAAACCATCTTGTTGCTATTTTCTTCGATATTGAGAAAGCATACGATCGTACGTGGCGTTATGGCGTTCTCCGTAATATGCATAATCTTGGATTTAAGGGTAATCTTCCAATATTTATAAAGAATTTCCTAGCCACTAGGCTTTTTAAAGTGCGTGTTGGAACTACAGTTTCCAATACCTTTACTCAAGCTGAGGGTGTCCCTCAAGGTAGCGTTTTTAAGCGTAACTCCTTTAACCTTTTCATCAATAACATACTTCATCAGATACCATCTTCTATTCATAGTAATTTATATGTTGATGACTTACAAATTTCATATCAAGGTTCAAACATGAATATAATTGAGAGACAATTGCAAACAGCTGTAAATAAGTTAACTACTTGGTGTGAAAGGAATGGCCTTTGTTTATCTCCTAGTAAAAGCTGTTGTGTCCATTTCTGTAGGAAAACTAGTTTCCATAATGATCCTGTGCTTCACATAGATAATAGACCCATTCCTGTAGTCAGTGAGATAAAATTCCTTGGCGTGATTTTTGACAAGAAGTTAACTTTCCTTCCGCATGTGTTACGTCTGCGGAAGAAATGTGAGCGCTCGCTCAACATCCTCAGAGTGCTTCCGAATACATCTTGGGGTGCAGATATAATGCTAGACCATCAAGCATTCAACCTTTTCTCTCTCGTGTTAAATCTATTATTTTGCTTTCTGACCTATGTGATGTCCAAATCGAGTCTACCGACCTTTTCGCACATCCTCCTTGGTATAATCCACACATTATTGTGCTAAATCCCTTTGGAAAAAATAAAAAATCAGACACAAATACTGCTATTTTTCAACAGCTTTATTCATTCCATCGCTGTCAGTATGCTATGTACACTCCAGTATTCAATGGATTCAAATGTCCAGGATCCGTTGGCTGTGGAGTTTATCTTAATGATACCTCCTACAGTTATAGCCTTCACAAATCTTGCTCCATCTTCTCTGCTGAGGTTACAACTATATACCGAGCACTTCAGCTGGTAAAAACTAAAAATGAACATAAATTCTGTGTGTACACTGACAGTATGAGTGTATTAGAAGCTTTGAGGAATAACAACTATAATTGCCCTCCAGTTGTGTCTAAGATCTTCAAATTAATTGATTCTGTTACTAACAAGGGATTTGAGATACCGTTCAGTTGGATACCAAGCCACATAGGAATAGATGGCAATGAGAAAGCTGATGCTGCCGCTAAATTTGCAGCTACTTCCATTTTGCCATCAATACCATCAATGGACATAAGAAAAGGATTCAAACATTTCATATATTCTCTTTGGAAGGAATCCTGGAACCTGCAAGTCAGCAACAAACTCCATTCCATATTTTCATACATCATTCCATTATTTGTTTTATCTCCACGAAGCGCAGATGTCAGACTGACTCGCCTTCGAATTGGTCTCACGCGTTTCACCCACAAACATTTGATCTTAAGAGATCTCCAACCATGGTGTGAAAAGTGTGATGAACCATTTACTGTATATCACATTTTAATTGTGTGTCCAGATTTTAACCATCAGCGTTTTAGACATTTTAATAGTAATATTTTAACATTAGAAGATCTGCTTGGGGAACCACCCCATCGCAATTTATTTGCGTTTTTAAAAGACATAGGATTTATGAATTTTATCTGATTTAGAAATATTTTATTTAAATATCAAGTTTTTAATTTTATACATGTGTATGTTGTATGTTTACAGACTTTTAATATGCATTTTAACTATATTTCTATTTTATACTTTTAATATACATTTTAACTATATTACTATTTTATACTTTTAATCTACATTTTAACTATATTACTATTTTATGTTTTTAATTGGTGAAAAAAAACTGGTGTATAATATCTTGTAATTGGCACAGCTTGTCCTTATCTGGCCCTTGCGCCATAAAAAACAACCAACCAGTGCATGATATCAAGAATCTCTTATTTATGAATAATGCCACAGGTGAGCCCTGGACTGTATTTTAAGGTCAACAGGTTTAGAACACTCGCCCATCAGCAAATGTCATTTTTAACCACAGTCAGATGATGAGGTCGCAACTAAGACGGCATCATCCTCCCCACATCCAACCATACCAGCGGAAAGTATTAGAATGTCAAAGTGAAAGCTGTATTGTTTCCATTCCAATAGGTTCCAACAGCTCAGTGAGGAATAGTGCGGTCAAAGTCCCATTCACTACAAGCAGAAAATGATGTTTTATTTTACTGATCATAATGGGAAGCAGTATGAAAGAATTGATTCACTGGAGCTCAATGGTCTCTTATAGTATTACAGCCTTTTATATAGTTTGCTATTTCTATTGATGTTCATTTTTTCTCTTTTATTTAAAACAATAGCTTTGAATTTGGTGTCGTTGTTGCATCATTATGCTTTCTTGTACCTAGCCCTGAAATGGGATCCACCAGACAAATAGAATCGGCCGCGTGGATTTTCCGTGATTTTAAAGTAAAAAGCAAGCAGAAACTGCTAATAGTTTTTTTGTCATCCTCAGAAGTATCTTATTAACTTGAAAGATATTGTGAACCAACCCAGTTTTAACGTACCCCTACCACCATTAGAGAACACTATAAATCTTTGATTAGGTGGGGATTCGAACTCATTATCTTCCGCATAATGAGAACGATACTCTAATCAACCAGGTCACAACGGCTTTAAAAAAGCACTCGATACGAATACAGTTTGGTTTTGAATGAAATCAAAATCAAAAGTGATGGTCTACTTTGAGTGATGGCCTATAATTATTCCATTCAATTTTATTTTCCAATATAGAACCTTGAAATTTAATACGCAAGCAACATAATTCCAGGGATAGGAAAAATGATTTTCGCCCTTTGGGTTTGGTAAAACTGCACAATCCGCTTCAAGAGCCAAGTAAGATTCATTAGAATTATTTTTAGTTCGTTATCAGAATGTTTTCTCTGTCTAAATGCAAAACGTTTACGTGAAGGCGTTGGTTGGTTGATTTAATGGAAGCACAAACTGTTCACTAACCGATGACCCAGTGTAAAACCTTTCATAAAAATTATGAGCTCACATTGCTACTTTGTTTTACACACTTCTAATATATCATCTTGCATTTGACTTATATAATGACTTAAGTCAAATTCCTAACTGGTTTTGATAAAATATTTAATATACATATACAATTACAAGTACTTAAGTAACTACTTATATTTAAGTAATCAAGTACAAATAATTAAGTAAGTACTTGTACTGGATTTAAGTACACGCACTGATACATATACATGCATTCCTGTAAGTGAATGCATTAAGTTTAAATTTGGACCAAGGGAAAATACTTTTTAAAATTGCAATGAATCTCATCATCATTGCAATTTTAAAAAGTATCTCTTGATCTTTTTATTTTAATTAAATAGATTACTTTTAATAATATATTGTACTTATGCAAGTGCAAGTACCTAAGTAAGTAGTTGTACTTGAGTTAAGTGCATGCAATTGTAGTTAAGTGCATGACTGATTCATGTTCATGCATTTCGGTTAGCAAATGAACTGAAGTTTAATGTAATTTCTACTAATTTTAACTGCTTACCTTGTAAAAGTTTCATCATGAATTTTACCGAAAGTGATTGTAAATTTTTATGCTCTTGCTTGGAAGATATTGATTTTAATAATCAGCATTTTAAAACCTCTTTTTATGATATATGTAAATATAGATATAATAAAATTAGAACTAAGAGAAATATGAAATTTTATTATTTTTCAATTAAGTTCCAAGATTCTCTATAATTTCGATAATAATACTTTAATAATTTTATTAATGTTTTATACGGTATTTTTCCCATTATAGATCTTGTTATTAAATTAGCATTCTCTTATGATTTTCCCTTTGGATGCAGAATTTTTGATTATACAAATTTTGAAAGAATATAACCTTTAAAAGAAAAACCGCTAATTTCTTTTCCTCATATTTTAAATATAAATCTTTTGCTAATCCAGAATATTGACACATTCTTGCAGGTGATAACAATATTTTTAAGGACATTAATCTTAGAGAAAAAATTAGCAAGGGTACTAAATACAGATCAACTTTTCATTTAAACAATTTTAAGGCTTTTAGTGTTAATTTAAATAATATTGATGCCTTTGTTTTCAAAATTTATACTGTGCACCTGTTGAACTCTGTACGGAATGGAAGTAAACTTTTTAAAAAAATTAAAAAATACATTTTAGATAACAATGTGTCATTTCCTGGATTGATTTTTTTCATTTAAAATTTGCAATCATCAAAGATCTAAAAGATATTTTAATAATCACTCCTATAGATAAACCATTTAATAAAAATTTAAAATCATTTTGTTGCGAAAATTTTTAACCGCAACAGATGATAAAGAGACATTAAATTCTAATACTTACAAATTTGTAACGACTACAGTAAATATTATTAAGGAAACATTTTGTGTATATATAAAACTTTAAATATTGAAAATTATAATTTATATTTTCCTTAATTAGCTGTTCCCAAAATTTTATATAATAAAAAAATAAAAACTTTAAAATTTTGGCGCATTAATTGTGATAAAAAATCACACATGAACAGACCAGGTATTACTTTCAGTAAGCTACTAAACGTAATTATTAATAACATTTTCGGGATAAAACAACTTGTATAGTTAAAAATAATAAACCATATTTTGAATTTTTTTCAAATAATAGTATTTTGATATTGGTTCCTTTAATTTCAAAGCTTTATTTACATGTATACCTTCAAATAAACTAAATGTTTTTTTAAGTATTTATTACTGTGAATATAAGCATTTGCTTAACATTGATTGTGATTATTGGAACAATTTAGTCAAACCCTGCATATTTAATAACTTTATTAACAATGAATGAAGCATTTTTATTTGATATACCACAGGGCTCAAAACTTTCATTTTATTTTCCAAATTATTTTTGCATCATTATGAAAAAAAAATTAATTTTTTCAATTTTCTTCTGCATTTCGTTATATTGATGATTTTATTAATTTTGATGGGTCTGTATTTAAAGAGTAAATTGGAAATATTTATCCTAAAGCGTTAATGCTTATAAAAACTGGCATTAACAGTCATAATTTTGGACTTTTAGATTTGGATAATTATATTAAGGATGATTTGACTTACATGGACATTTATGACAAAACAAACACATATAATATTAAAGTAAATAAATTAATGTTTTGGAATTCTAATATCTCGCTAAAAATCAATAGAAATGTTGTAATTAGTGAAATAAACCGCATTTATAGCATATGCAATAATATTGAAAATATCAGAAAATAGATAAAATGTTTAATTCTGATACTGGAAAACAATGGTACTCCCCTTAAATTTATTTTAAAATATTTAGGAAGTAGAGAATCGCTTATAAGATTGAAGTAATACGTAGTTTACAAAACAATAGAATTGCCACCAAAGCATTGAAGTTCTTAAAAGCATCCTAAAAAGAACCTAGAATAATATTTTTAAACAATTTTAATTTTCTAAATTGTTTTAATTTCATTTAACTTCATTTTTTAACTATATTAATTTTAAACTTTATTAGATATAATTTTTAAAACAACATTACTTTTTAAATTTGAATAGAAAATAATTTATATGGTATAATGGTATACATATAAATTTTATTAAAAATTAACAAATAAATAACTATCGTTAAAAAAATTACTATAATTTCATGGCAATGGATCTATCTCATTAAGATTTATATTTAGATTTTTAATTGCTGATTTATTGATATAACATTTTGTCGCTTGTATTATTGCTAAATTTTTCAAGTTTTATAATTTGGAATTTTAATATTTGAAATTTTGTGTTGTTGACAGTCTTCCAAAATTATTGCCAAAAATTATGGGCTTGGGCTTAAAAGTCTAAAAAATATAACTTTTAAGCCCATCCTTTTCCATTAATTGCTAAGAAATGAAACCAATAATATTTAAATTGCTTCAGTAGCCTCAGTATGCGCATATTTCAAATTTAAACAATATCCATTAATTTTTTTAGTTTTTAGAGTTTAGAATGTCATTTATCGAAAAATAGTAATAGTTTAAATTTATGTTTGAGCACTCAATTTTATTACCAGAGTGTGTTTCCCAAGTGTATTTCGAACAATTTTATTGTTCAAAGTTTCCTATTAACTGGACCTCTTGATAGATTACTTAATGACGTTTTGGCTTTTGTTTCAGAAGCTCACGTAGTGCTTCTAAACTTTTATGTCTGATGCGTACTAAAATTTCATACTCTTTCATCAATGGGTAAAAATTAAAAGTAAGCTACTTAAAGTGCAGTCAATTAAAACATTAATTGATTTGACAACAGAAGCGATAGCCAGATAACAATGAATTAAAGATCATTGCTAATAAGGGATGTAAACTTCATTTGAATTCAATTTTCATAGTAATGTTGCGGGTAATGAATTGTTGCACAAGATGATAAAATTCTTTTTTTACACGAAATCATGGAGTAAATATTTAATATATAACAATTATAACAAATTTTAACACTAAAGATCATGGAATTAAAAGCTTTCATTAAGTTATATAAATTTATTTTTATTTAATTTTTTAAAAATCACAAAATTTAGTAGCATGGAAATTTGTGTCTTCTTAATACTGTTTTTTTCAGTTCCATAAGACACAGTTTTAAAATATTTTTTTTCTACTTTATTTTGCTTTTAATTATGTTTCGTAATACTTCAGTTTTTCGTTAACTTTTTATTGGTTATCACATGGAAGTAAAATTTGTGAGCAAAATTAATCAATTTATCATCATTTTTGTAGTAGTATTAATTTACTGAAATACAAAATACAGTAAATTCACGTTCTTCATTGCAGTAACAAAAGAAGTCTTATAACACTAACACGAGGAACAAGGCATATTATATATATATATATATATATATATATATATATATATATATATATATATATATATATATATATATATGCATGTATGTATATATAATTTGATTATTTTTAAAATCTGAAACTCTATCTAATTTTCAATATTTCATTTTCTAACACATAATCATTTGCCCCCAATATATATAGACGCAATATCTTCCCTTAAACTGATAAAATTAGCATATTTCCATCATATATGCATTTTTAAAAAAAAATGTTCTTTGAACATTATTTAGCACATATTTTAATTAACTAGAGAAATTTATATATTTCAGTGCGTGAGCACATAGTCCTAAAATGTGTTTCTGACAGTTTATTATTCACTGTTACAATTTAATGGCATTTCTTAATAGATTACTTTGTTTCTTTTAATCTTCAAATTTCAGATTTCCTATATTATTGCTTAATCGTTATTCCTAACAGTACCTCACAATTTCTTTCGATTTGTTGTACACATAAAAAATTGTTCAAGACTCATAATGAGAAATCAATTTAAAAAAGAAATTACTGTTGGCAAATAGGTATAACATAAGACCAAAATTGATTAATTAGATTAACGTACACTGGAAAGCCAATTGGTTTAAAAATATTTTATGATATATTGGTTATATGAATACTTATATAATACTGAGGATATTGTTAGTTTAGTAAATGACGTTGTTGCTTAATTTGAAAAATCATTTTCAATAAATCATTATGCAATATACTGCTATTCAACAGAAAATTTACCAAAACGTATGGAGCTATTATGGTCACATGAAAATTTACTCACTAAGAAAACATAAAATATATGATATTTTTCTTAATTATTTTACATCATTTTGAAATATATTCTTTATTTTATTTACATACTTTATATAGTTCTTATAGGCTGTGCATAAAAATTACCCAAATCTACTTAATTTATTTTGTAAAATAATACATTAAATTAAGAAATGCTATTCTAGATAAAATGTAATTTTATTCTTAGTTTTGTGTAAAAATGAAGAACGTCTGCCCCAATTAATTACCCTTTTATTATTTTCAATTATTTATATATATATATATATATATATATATATATATATATATATATAAACAGTTAAATATAATTTCGCCTCATATGATTTGACTTCATATAGTGTGATTTTTATAAATGACTCATAATTAAATGACTTTTCTCAATAAAACATCTTTGATTAGGTCCTATTCTCTATAAACAATAGCAGATGTTGCACTGATTCTTTCTCCATGTAAGCTTGCAGTGATATTACTTTTCGATATTTCATTGTTTTTTCCTTGGCAATATCTAAATAAAACTCACTATATACGAAACGTTTTTTGTAATGCGATGGATAATAAAATACCTTGCATAAGTCCTAGAAAATTTGATTGTTGAATACAAGGAATTTCAATTAAGTCCAGTTGTTCAATACCTGGAACCAAACATTGGGTTTTGCTCAGAAGAAAGCTGTCCTACTACTAGACCACGATAAGTCCATGCGACAAATATCAATCATTCAACAAACACGATGCATGTTCTCATAAAACAGAAGAAGAAAATAATGCATTAGCAGTGAAATAAAAAACAAAAAGCTTTCAGTTTCAATGTACAGAGATTACAGTTCAGTTTTAATAGGCAGTTAGACGTTATCAAAAATTTGTTTAACCATCACTTAGAAAATATTAACTGTCTGTTCAACTATATTTGATTAACCAATTAATTATAGTATTTTGTTCATTAACTGAAAGGATGGCTGAGAAGCATTTGAAGGTTAGCTACATGGCTCTAATAAGATGCGACTTTGGTCATCCTAAGCATTAAATCATAACTCAATATTGACTAAGTTATAAGAAATTGTGAATAGAGAATAACGGGGGTAATGATAAATAAATGTTATATATTTGTTTATAGAGGAATTGTTATCAACAGGTTCCACTGATTTCCACACACATGTGCGCTATGGAACCAAATATACTCGACCATATCTTGTCTAATGTGTTTTGATTGAGGAAGTAAAATACACTTATTTTATTTAATATAAAATTCATTTAAATAAATTAATTCTTTAAAAACAAGACAGTAGGTTGAGTCTTTCGTTTCAACCAGTGCACCACGAAAGTGAAAGTACGTTGTTGTTTTAAAACTTCTCCGATAGATGCCAACACCAGAGAATTTACTCCCTCCATTTTAATTTTGATCTAGAGAGGATAAACTTTTCTCCAGACAATTACACCAATGGTAAATGCTTAACAATTGACCAAAGAACTTTCGATTCCACATATTTAATGAGCACGTATATCACATGTACTTACTTGGTATTCGGCCGTACCAGCGCATGAAGCTATGTTTTTAGCATTCTCTCAAATCCAGCAATTACTATGAGCAATCCTCAGAAACTAGATTCCGCAGGTATAAAAAATAGAACATTAGCTGAATTAATATAATTCTTAACATATACTTTTAAGACAAGGTGAAAACACACACACACATATATATATATATATATATATATATATATATATATATATATATATATAAATATAAAACGTATTTATAAGCGCTTAGAGAACTATAATTTTTTTGCAAAATTGGCATCTACCCTTTTCACTGAAACATTTCGAAATATCTTTCAATAAATACTCCAGGAAAAAAAATTCTCTAGTATTCCAAACTATTCTTTAACTTTTCCCTTTCATTGATATCAAACAATACGTGTTGTTTCCAGTTAACAAGCACACAAATAAAATCTAATTTAAAATTCTTTATATGCAAATAAAAAACAAATGGAGGAGAAAGTTATACATGATTTTTTTTCTGAGTGCTGTCTCTTACTGAAATAAAAGCACAAAGAAACCTAAAAAAATATTCATGAATAGATCAATAAAACTTCTTAAAATAAGGTTTTAACTGCGATTTTCTTACAAAATAATATTTCAGCTATAAAATTCTAACTTTTGGGATATAGATGTTTTGCTCTTAAAATTCCTAGCCTATCCAAAAATACAGTCTAAAATAATAAAACTCTGCAATGCTAGAAATGCAGTCCTTTTATACATTTTTGTTCAACAATAATTTAAATTATAATAACTATTATTTCATTATGCATATCAAACATTTTTGCTAATAATTTTTTCATATAATTGGACTGAAATAATTTTACATATATGCATTCAACAATTAGTAATCGTAAATGGTCTGGTACAGTAACGGGTAACCAGGCGCTTCTGTCACTTTTAAAATTAGTCGCGATTCGCGTGCAGCAAATAGAATCCCCAAGACTCACAAGTGGACACCTGAAATGCCTCAGAATTGACAAGGAAAGCCAGATACTCTCTACGTGTGGGAAAAATGGAATGTCACACATTTTACCCATGGTTATCTACTATCCTGCTAATGTCTTGAAAATGAGGACTTATATCGAAGTCCCCTTCTTTTTTGAACTTTTTGTCAGTTCATGGTTTCCTGAATCTGGTTTAGTTAATTGGCTGATCAAATGATAAGAAACAACAACAGCTGTCACGAACGGGAAAATAAGTCAGATATTAATATATTGTTTAAATTTTCTTTATTTCTATTTGTTGTTATAATTAATTTTGTTAATACATTTTTAGCAAATCTCAAAGATTTTTTTTTTTTTTGCTTTGATATACGAGAGGCTCCTTATGTGGCCAGTTGCTAATCTGGAAATAACGGTATGAGAGTTTTTGTCACAATAGAGTACGTAAAAAAGCCCGGCTCTCTGCCCCTTTCCCAGCGGAGGAATCTTCCACCTCTTCCAGATTCAGAATTAATCGTAAACAGATGTCCTAAGAAGTCGGTGTTGAAGAGGAAGGATTATCATGACAACAGCCACACCTGGCCAGTCGATCCTTTTACTCATTGCCGTATATGTCTATATGAGAAAAAATCCATTGAAATGCGATAAAATTTTCACTAATTTAGATAGAAATAATGATTAGAACTATTATTTTTTCATTGATAGATTTACAAATCTGAAATAAAAAAGAATTTTAAATTAAAAACAATTTTAAATTATGAAATTTTATGAATGTACAATGAATTCTCACAAAACCAGTAGAATGAGACTGCAAGTTGTTACAAATTTATTTCGCGTAGTTTCAACATTTGTTGCAAGAGATTTTTACAAGGTTTATGTATGCTTTTTTTGTGTATTTTGTTCCCTTAAGAGAAAGGCATTGTGGACAATGTTTCTTTCTGGTGTGTTTCTTGTCACTTATTTATGCTAACGTTAGCTTGTAAATAGATTTAACATTTTTGTAATTTGAGATTCTAGTTATAAGAAGTACGCATTCCAGACATTGCGTCATTTTATTTTCAAGGAAAAAAAGAGTCTAGGACATGCAGGGCACAGTTTCTTCAAATCTTTTAAATTTTCGAGAGATAACACTTTTGATATTTTAAAGTATCTGTTTTAACTTAAATATCTAAAGCATCAAATACCACAGGAGTACTATATAGCTTTTAAAAACAATACCTTAAAATACCACATATATACTTAACATTAAAATTAATAACAGATTCGAATATAGAAACAAAGTGTGCAAACGCATTTAATGAGAAAACAATTTAAAACTTTCGTATACCATATTTTCAAAATTTAAGAAAATACAAATAGGCTTTGTATTTGTATAATAAAAAAAGAGATTTCAAATATCATGAAAAATTACTCTGATAAAATAAATTATAGAAATATATTGTCCTTAAACAGATTTAAATTTCCTAGAAATCTGATACATAACAATTTAAAATTTTTTAGACTTGAAAGTATTAATAAAAATGAGTGTTATATGTGGAATATAATGGAGTATCTTGATATTATAAATGATATTACACATTTTTCTCATGCTCGTTCAAAAGAAACGTTTTAAGCACAATAAAGTGTTGAATAATTTGGTATAAAAGAGTCTTTCTCATTAAAATTAATTTACACCTAATAATTATGTTATTTTCTAGATATGATTTGATAAAATATCTTATAAGTTTTTATAGATTCGTCTCTTTATAAATATCTTAAAGTGAGAGTTTGGTTATTTTTCATTTACATACCGTTTGCATTCCTTATTTTGCTCAACAAGAAATTAAAATTTTAGACAATCCAAAATATTGACTTATTCTTATGCCTTGAAATAATTTTATAAACTTTAACATTTACATTTCATTTTTGCCGAATTTACTTATTATTTTCCAAATAATTTTTCAAACAGTTATTTTTACCATAATTTATTACCCCTTAAAATTTATTAAACGCTTGTTTGTGTTTTTTATAAATAAAATATTATCTTTTTTTAGCACTAAATTGGCTGACCATTATTGCACAAGATGCAAAATACAAATTAAAAATATTTCGAAGTTCATAAAGATTTTCAAGAATAACATTTAAGCCTTAATTGTATGCAGAGGGAAAACTTATTGAAAATTCTGCTTAAAAAGTTTATAATTTTGTATTTAATAACACTTCTTATGCTTCAGATCTCTCTAAATTTTAATACTTTGGAATAAATATATTTCAAAAACATAAAATGCAACATTTTAACTAAAACTTTTACTGAAAGATTTGTGGTTATTAATGTATTTGTAGCATCCCTTATGCTGCATTTTCTTCATAACGTAGTTTTTTTTCTAATTATGTGGAATACGTCAAGACACATTTCACTAAAATAATATGAAATTCTTATGATTTTTGCTGTTAAATACATCAACTTTTCAAAAATATACGATTCATAAAATAGCAAAACTAACATTTTTTATATTTGGAGATTTGAAATTTTCAAATAACGTCAGATATTTGGAGGATAAGACACAACAGCTTTACTTTGCACCATGTATAGAAACTATTATAGAAAACAATAATATAAAATCTATAAAAATACTTAGGCTGTTTCTAAACTATATAATTTAAGTTTGTTCAAATATGTTTATTTATTTTTTAAATATATATTCAATAATTGTAGTAAATATTATTTAAAAAACTATTATTAAAGAACTTCATTCCTTTAAAGAACAATATTTTCATTTTGTTTATCAATTACTTTTTCTGTAATATATATAAAAAATACGGAACTGTTAGGTACCATATCCTTCAACTTCACTAGCAACTTTCATTTCACATTTAGGGTGTCTCGCTTCTTTCAGAAAAAGATCATCATCCATCGTCTAGTTATTTATTACCTTAAGACGTATATTTTCGATTTATTTCAGACGTGATTGAGTTAAAAATACAATTCATTGTTTTTGTTTATTTAAAAGAAGATATTTCAATACGAAATCTATTTTAAGGAATTCAATCGAAATTAAACATACAAACATTTACACCTCCTGTACTGTGATAAATATAATTGTATAGAAATCTGTGTGTCAATTCCACTCTTTCTATTGGTCCTTTACATATTACAAAAGAGATAAACTAAAATATACGAAACAAATGAAAATAAGAAAGCATAGGGGAAACGTCTTCATCAGGAGGGAGATGGCTAGCTATGAAAAAACTCTTTATAGAAAAGAATACTCTTTTCTGACATGCTCGAAGGACAAATGTCTAAATATCTTCCAGCAATTCCCCTAAAGAGTGTTCGTATTCAATGAACTTATATTAAAACATCTGAATAAATATAAATGCAGAAAATTAGAAATACCAATAAATGAAACATAAATGAAATTAGAGATACTCATATAAATATATTCGTGTTAACACGATATAAATTTCAAAAACCAGCATTTTAAAATTTTATTTAATGACCTATTCAAATACAGATATAATAAAATTAAGAAAAATATGAAACTACATTTATTCACTATTAATTTTCAACATCCGAAATTTAAGTTAAATAGTTTTGTTAATGATTTGTATAACATTTTTCCTATAGAAGATGTTTTTATCAAACTTACTTTTTCTTATGATATTCCTTTTGGACGTAAAATCTTTAAGTATAATCAATTTTGCAAACATATCTCGTCATCTACAAAACTTTCTAAATGTATTTGTCATAATAATGAATTAAAAATTTTTATTAACCCTGATTTTGGTTATATTATTACAGGTGATCTAAACATTGTCAATGACACTAAATTAAAAGAAATATTAAGTAAAGGGACTAAGTATAGACCAGTTTTTCAACTAATTAAATTTAAAATAATTAAAGTAATTTAACATAATATATTGATTCATTTATCTTTAACATTTCAAAATATTACAATACACCTATTTAATTTTTTACAGTCTGGAAGTCTAAGCATTTCAATAAAATTAAAGAATTTATTTTTGTTAATAATTTAACATTTCCTGGCATTAAGAACCAGCCATTAATAAGTCCATTAAAACCAGCCATTAATAATTTAAAAGATAATTATATTATTTCGCCTTAATTTTTGTAATTATAAAAGATATTTTTGCTAATACGTTCTGCGAAAAACTGATAAGGACGACAATGATTTTGGATAAAAATTATATTACT
Source organism: Latrodectus elegans (assembly GCA_030067965.1). NCBI lineage: Eukaryota > Metazoa > Arthropoda > Arachnida > Araneae > Theridiidae > Latrodectus > Latrodectus elegans. The sequence goes on from CM057814.1 coordinate 133,811,676, forward strand.
GATATAAAATTTATTAAAATATTAAATAAATATATGCCTACGAGAATCATCATATTTATAAAATATAACACTTTAAAGTAAAAAAACTCTCGATAGCATATTAAATACTTTCTTTCATTTTCCATCAACTTATGAGACAAAGCGCAACAAATGAGCTAAATGTGAGTTAACTTTTGTTGAAATAGCTTTTCAAAAATCAATTCAGATGTTGACTTGACTTTTCATGTCAACAAATAACATTAAATTTCATTATTAATTTATATTTCTACAAATAGCTTTCTATAATATAAATAAGATATTTCAGGCGTATCACAAGATAATATTTCATCCTGAATTACAATTTTAATTAGTTTTATTTGCAGTCAATTTCAATTTTCAATCAGTCATGTTCCAATTTATTCTTACTAGAAAAGGTTGATATTTTTAAAACTATTTATTTATTAAATATATATATATATATATATATATATATATATATAATATATATATATATATATATATATATATATATATATATATATATATATATATGTATACATATATATATATATATATATATATATATATATATATATGTATACATATATATATCATATATATCTACACACACATAGCTCATGTATATATATACATATATACACTATTGGCCATTAAAATTGCTACACCAGGATGAAATGCAGACAACAAAATGATATTTATTAGACAAATATATTATACTAGAAATATATAACAAGTGCAACCCCCTCTTGCAGTAATAACAGCAGTTATACGCCTGGACATTGAGTCAAACAGAGATTGGATTGCATGTACAAGTACAGATGCCCATGCAGCTTCAACACGAAGCCACAATTCATCAATCACCACACGCCAGTCACTACGACTGCCGTGTGGTGACGAGCCAGTCGCTCGGCAACCATTGACCAGACGTTTTCTATTGGTGAAAGATCTGGAGTACATGCTGGCCAGAGCAACAGCCGAACATGTTCCGTATAAAGGAAGTTCCGCACAATACCGGCAACATGCGGTCGGGCATTATCCTGCTGAAACGTAGGGTTTCACAGGGCTCGAATTAAGGGAAGAGCCACCGGTCGTAACACACCAGAAATGTAACATGCACTGTTCAAAGCACCGTCAATGCGAACAAGAGGTGACCGAGATGTGTATCCATTGGCAACCCATACCATCACGCCAGGTGATGGGCCAGTATGACGATAACGAATGCACCCTGCCAGTGAGCGTTCACCATGATGCGCCAAACACGGATGCGACCATCATCTGTGGTGCCACAGAGTTTGTAATCAATGCTTACTTGAAGTTAATTTTAAAGTTTATTTATTTATGACATGCCATAAGTAAAATAAATGAAGTATTGAATTTTAAGTATTACAAAAATTTGAACAGTTATTGTTTAATAATTTGGAGTATTCTTCTCTTAAATATGTTATCAAAACTGTCACAGTACAAATTATTAATTTAGATATTTAAAAAAAATATTGCAATAAAAGATATTAAAAAAGTAACTTTGAAATAATTATCCGTATCAACAATCAGTATCAATAAGAAAAGTAGATTCCTTAATGATTTTTAAAAATTTTGGCTTATAAAAGACATTATGAACAAATTAAAATATATCATATTCTTTTACAATAACTTAAGAAGTTTTACTTACTTACTTAAGAATATTTGACATAGGCCTTTTATCTATACATATATATATATATATATATATATATATATATATATATATATATATATATATATATATATATATATATATATATATATTAGAAAAATTTTAAAGGGCTGTAAAAATAGGATTTGACATAAATGTAAAACAACCAAAATTATGCTTGAATTGTTAAAAAAAAAGGCAAGGCGTCAAGGACATTCCAGGAATAATTGACATCCGTCAATGAGATTGTTATTAATGTTGACATTTTAGAGATTTTGTTACTGCCAACAAAATAGAATTTCTGAATTCCCTTTTGTATTTTAAGCTCCATTTTAGAAAATTGTTTTGTTGTTCTTCAAAAAACTGTCTTATTATTTTTTCTAAAATATATATTGAATTCTTTATTTATACCAGACTAGTTGGAACTTGTAATCCTCTCAATATCTTATTATACATGTCTTAACATAAAATGAAATTTTAAATCCATATTCTTGCAAAATATTTAATTAGTTCTTTACAAAAATTTTAATAAATTTCATTATTATAAATCAGATTAACATTAATAAGCGTTAATTCATCCACATACTGATTAACAAAATACTTACTTTTGTCTTAAAGTCCAAAATAATTTATGTTAGGATAATTTTAGTATTGAAATTCTGCGCGTCCAGAAATATCTAATTAAAATATTAAAAATGTTGAAAGCAATATTTAACACAAAAAGCAAGATATAAAACTGCTTAGAATATTTAAAATAATGTAAAATAGTTTTAACTGTATATATATATATATATATATATATATATATATATATATATATATATATATATATATATATATATATATATATATACATTCCTTAAATAATATAAAATTTTATATATAATATTTTAATATTTCATTTTAAAACAAGGCAAATAATTAAAAATACGCTTTATATCCTGAAACAAAATAACTTAATGAAATATCTCAATTGCTAAATGTTTATCTTCACATTAATTGTATGGCGAAATATATCGTTCGGATAATATTTCGAGCTTAACTAATGTTACAGATGTTATAATGCATATATGTTATAGTTTAACATTTGAAAAATAAAATTTGACACTGTGTTGGAGACTGCGTAAAAGCTTAAGTGTTTTTTTCTTTTCTAATGCCCGTCTGAATTTAGGTTATACCTATTCAGCACTACAAGTACCGAATGCGATGGTATCTTATACAGTGGGGCACCCAGTGGATGTGCGATTTCACCACAACAGTGAAGGGATAAAGAAATATACAAAGAGCCTTGGTAGCCTAATGGTTAGTTCATCGGCCTTCAGTCCAGAAGGGCTGAGTACGATTCCCAATACCACCGAATACATGCGATAAACGTGCTGGTTAAATCTGTGAAATCGAAAGTCTTGTGGTCGATCATTGTGCAGTTACCATGGTTGTAATGGTCTGGAGAAAAGTTCCTTCCCCTCCTGAGGGAGTGAATCCTCAAATAGTTCCATCTATCGGAAAAGTCTTTGAACAAAAAAGTACTTTTATTCTTGTGGATCTCTGGTTAAAAGGACATACGTTCTCTTCTGCCTCAATCATGGCAACTGGCCAGTGAGTTTGGATTGCCCAAGTGTCACAACCGAAACACCCACGTAGAAAGAAAAAGGAGCCTCAATACTTGAACCAGAATTTACTTGACAATAACCCTTTTGGCACAGCTAAAATGTAGTGTAAGACGTTTTTAGGTTCACCGCATCAATGCTTTGTGGGAAGTCTTCTCATAGACAGTGGATCGTATACAAATGTCCCAAGGGAGGAAACCATATAATCTCCCTAGCGTTAACCTTAACATATGTGCAAGATGAAGGTCAGCATTCATTTTCTCTTGTTCAACAGTAGAAGAGATCAAATCGGAGATCTTCCTTTCTGAAGAATTTTTTCCTAAAATATAGGCACTGTAAGCCCAAATAATAAAATTTTAAAAATGCTCTTGTGGCCTGTTCTGAAATTAAAGTTTATTAAATTTTCTTCATAATGTTTATATTAATTTTGGAACATAATAAGCAATATCATTATGAATAAAATTTCATTTTACAATTTTGAGAATTTTAGAGTTATATAATTTTTTTTTAATTTTAAATAAAAAAATGACATGCATCACAAAGAAAATTTCAACGGCAGAGTTAGGAAAATCTGTCTACTTTAATGATTTTAGAAATATGTAAATGTGTTGTTATGTGAAAGATTTTAAATAATAGCAGTAGAGTAAAGTATAATACTTCAATTAAATATTCACCTAAAATCCGTAGTAGGCGCTTTAAAACTGAATTACATCTCATCTAGATTTTTCGCTGACTTAAAAAGAATTTGGTTTAACTAAATATTCACTTATTTTTGTTATCATAGCTCCAAGTTATTTAAAAATATGACATCAAATAAAAAAACTATCGTATTTTTCCCTTTAAACCATTATCATTTCTCCACTTTTAGATCAATGGAACACAGTCGGCAGGTAAATGGTACAATGCTTTGTTGTTTAGTTCGTCAGTTCGTGGGTTAGATTCTTACCTGAGGCTTAGATGCTTGTAAGTAGTTCGGAATCAACTTCGATTTATTGTTTCTGGAACACTTTGGCCTCTTATATCAAAAAGGATCTTTTGGCAACAAATTAATTCTACATCTATTAAAACTTTGTGAGTTCATTTTATGAGCTTACTCAAATAGTGGTTTGATTTGATTGCATTACGAAATATAAATTCATGAAAAGTTGAAAATATAAACACTGATTACTAACAATTTTTAGCATATTTAATTTTTAGCACATTATAACAACAACTCTCTATTACGGTGCTTTGGGAATCCATATAGAAATGTTGTGAGAGTATGAATTATTAATAGTAAAACCGCGGCCAAAGCTAGATTTGCATCAGTAATACATTGCTCATACAAAACAAAATGCATTTCATTAATTAACTTTCTAACGAATGCAAAATAAATGAATGAATGTGTAAGAAAATACACATGGCTGCAGTTATGTTACACATAAAGGTGCAAGAATAGGTTATAAAAAATAATTTTCGTTATTATTTAATGAAATCGCGAATGATATAATTTTTAAATTAAAAATTTATTTTGCATGGGACACGACCTGTAAGAAAACATTTTTAATGATCTAAATTAATTTATTTACTGGATATTTTGAAAATATAATTTTTTACATATATTGATTGCTTAAGAATATAAAATAAAGTGTAGACACGAAAACTTTTTTGCATGGTAACGCAAATGTGTGTGGACTTCAGCATTATGTTTCGTAGAGCAGGAATATGGGTTTTGAAGTTAGTTCTTTTGATTTCTGAATGAGTTTTAAATTATTAATGTAAAAATAATGTTTTAAATCCAGTTTATACTAGATGTAGAAGCATTAACCTGCAATTACCATGCTATTCCGCTATAGGTTATTAAAAATAATAGCCTATAGCATAGCATTAAAAATAATAACCTATACAGTAATGCTGCGATTTCTTTATATACACAGCCCATAGACCAGCTGCTATAGCTGCTGACTATAACTTCAACTTGATTGCCTTTCACACAAGGTTACAACTTAACAAATAGTCACTTTCACTGAACACTCTGCATTGTCAAACATTGTGAGGAAATTCAATTCTCTACGACTTATTGATCCTATTGTGATAAGGGCAAAATTGTTCATGAAAGAACTCTGGCTCTTAATGGTAGATTGGGATGCATCGCTTCCAGCTTCTCTTTTGAAAAGGCGAATAGAATTTGTGTCACTTCTCCCAAAACTAGAAAGCTTTATTATTCCAAGGCATTGTTGAAATGATGAAAATATTATAGTTCACGGGTTTCCAGACTCTTCTACTGCTGCTTATGGTGCAGTTACTTATGCGCAGTGCAAGTAACCAGATACAACTATTTCGATTCATCTTTAGTGCAGTAAAACCAGAATCGCTGCGATAAAACAGATCGCTATTCCTAGATTGTAACTTGGCGTAGCTTTGCTGCTAGCTAAACTGAGCAGAAGGTTAATAAATCCTTAGCCATCAGGGACTGTGCTACAATTTTGTGGTCTGACTCAAATATTATTTTAGATTGGATAAAAAAATTGGCTCTTGAGCTTAAAGCATTTGTTAGCAATCGAGTGGTAGCCATACAAGAACTCACTGCGAACTGTCAGTGATGACAGGTGTCCTCAAGGGTGAACACAGTGGATCTGATATCCAGAGGTTAGATCCAGGTGATATCATAAGTAAAAATCTGTGGTAGACTGAACCAGAATTTCTTAAGGAATCCACTCAGTTACAAGAGATTAGTATTCCAAAATCTGCTGTAGACAATAATGAGTACTCGCGGGAACTGAAATAACCCGAGAATATTAACTTAACTATCACAGTAGAAAATTACGTTTCAGGTCATATTCTTAAGTTTAGCAATAACTATGTTAAACTGAATAGAATTTTAACTTTTTGTTTCCGAATTTAAAAATTGCTTTGTGTGTGTATTTACAGTTTTATTTTCTTAAAAAATGTAAATGATAAGCATAAATCAAACAAACATAAAAATATTTACAAAGGAAAACTTTTTTTGCACAGCAATTCATCAGAATTCAAATTTACTATTTGGTGATTTAATTTGCTCATAAATTCTGAAAAATTTATAAATGTTTCTCTTATTATTTTTTTATGGGAAATAGGAACGCCATCTATATGCCTATCAAATGTCATATGAAGGGCATTTTAAGTTTCAGTTTCATGGATGATAGATAATGGAATTTTTTACTGCATGAGATGGCATTATTAAAGTTGTTTGAGAATCTGCAGCAGGTACAGAAGCAAATGGCGCAGGAATTTTATTATATAGTCTCTCGTTTTTCTCACAATATACATTCAGCGATATGGAATGTGGAGGTTCTGTCTTCGCAGACTTTGAGACATAAGCAAACTTTTGTGCCTACACAGATGAAGAAAGTATTACAAATGGAAATGTGGGATTTGTAGAAGGCTGAGAAATAAATTCTTGAAACACAGGTTTTTCACCAGTGTCTGCAAATTAAATGCCAGATTGGCCATGTGATAAGGTATCTCTTCATTGCGTTAAGAAGCGGCACTTGTTCCTGATTTGCTAGCAGATGAATCTTCACTGATACTGTTTGGTGTTGACTCATAGTGATGCATTTCCTATAAAGATAGAAACAAAATGGCAAGAATCAACATAATGGTGGCTTACTGTAAAAAAATATTTTAATTAACATATAAAAGTAGTTTCCCAAATATAAGCATAATTAACTTTTAATGTATAAGAAAATACGTGTAAAATTTCAAACTGAACCTTTTCAGGAGGGCTCTCACTATTTAAGAGACGATTACGGAACAAACAAAATGAAAAGTTATACAAAATAGAGTTTTTACATCGCTAAACTTTATTTAAGGGAAAAATGACTGGTACACTATGATCTCAAAATCTGTTATGTACATTAAAAATAGTTTTCAATAATTTTCATTTGTTTTCTTTAAATGTACATAAAAATGCTTACCTTAATAAATAATATTTTGAAAAATGAAAGCCAAATAGTTAACCTTCAAACTAATAAAACATTAATAATAGAAAAAATAATAAAATTTAATAGGACAATTGATACGAAAAATCTTGAATTACAAGAAACATCCCTTTCTAACTGAAAAAGAGAATACAAAATAAATAATTGGTTTGTTGATCAAGAAATTAAATACATCCTCTGGTACATAATAATTTTCTCTCATAAAAATTTGGTATCAAGGTTATTAAGTAAGAGAATACACTACAAATATGCAAAATTAACCGAGAAAAGAGTTAACCTACTCGCAACAATGAAAGTAAGATTTTTCTCTCCTTAATTGATTATTCAGATGGCAAAAAAAAAAAAAAAAAAAAAAAAACAATGTTTAGAAAACTAAGCTTAATTTTAATACAATATGCATAGAGTGTCCTTAATGGGTATAATAAAGCGTTCCATCTTAAAATTTGACTATTCACTTCCGACTTCATTAAAAAAATCATGATTGAAATTTTCAACCTAATTCAGTTTGCAGTTTTATTTAGGGGAAAGCAGGGAAATCCTGTGATTCTAAATCACTTTCTACATAAACTTGGATTGAGACGTAATAAAAGAATAAGCTATCCAAGTTTGTTTTGTAATCAAAAGCACCAGCAGAAAAATTTGAGTTTTATTAAAAACATTTTAAAGCAAACATGAATAAACAACTATTTCTACAAAACAATAATTTTCGATTAAATTGTCAACAAAATCAGCAGAACATGAAGTATTTTAAAATGTAGAAGCTCAAAATTGATTAAAGCAAAGTATATAAGTTATGTAAATATTCAGATAGAAATAAATATAAATATTATATATATATATATATATTTATATATATATATATATATATATATATATATATATATATATATATATATATATATATATATTAGAGTATTTATATATATATATATACATACATATATATGTATGTATGTATATGTATAGACATGATAGAAATATTTAATATATATAGATGTATATTGACATGATATATAATAATAATATACATGATAGAAATAAATGTAAATACTCTAAAAATGACGAAAGAATATAATTATTCATGTTTTACATATATATTTATATACTTTCTGTAAGTCAAAAACAGATGACTATTGAATCACTGATTGCAATAGAATCACTTTATACAATGGGTGCTTGTTTTCGCGAACAGTTAGAGATCAGTAAAATACAGAGGGTATTAACACATTTATTTATATATACATTATAGGGTATTTTTAGAACGATTTCGGGGACATTTAATTAATGTTAAAATTGTAAAGACTATTTTTTTAAATGTTCGATCTGAACGCCTTTTTTTCTGGACTATATGTCTGCTTCGTAATTTCAATGACAGAAGAGCTTTTCGTAAAATTTCCTAGGTTATTGCTTTCCATTCCTCTTCCACTACTTTCCAGAGTCCATTTATCGTGGTGGGTTTCCGTTTAGAAAGAACACTTTTTAACAGACCAAAGGCACAATAGTCCATAGGTGAAACGTCAGAGGACTTTGCAGAAATGGGTTGAAAAGGTATCTGTGCAATCTATATTAGTCCTAATGTTTTTAAAGGAATGCTGTGGTAGTTTTCAAAGTATGATTTGTAATTTTGCCTTGATGAGTCTCACTCTTTGAAAGTCATTGGGATAAAGAAGTGGAATTTCTTCTGTAAATATTGGACGTAAAACCTTCTCCTGATGGTATAAGGAGTTGATTTTAACATTTTTTCCAATATTCTTATTTTTAATTTCTCTTTGTAGGAAAAATCTGCGACAATCCTATACCTCTTTCTGAAACTTTCTTTACATTGACGGAACTAGGTTTATACATTTTTTCTATTCGTTTTCTATAGTAAATAGACCTTTTTTTGTTGATCTCATTTAGTATTATGTTGATCTCATTTAGTATTCATCAAAGATCACAATGAATTTCCATTTATCTCCTGATAAATGGTTTTCATACAGAATTCTACAAAATGTTTTGCATTGAGCCATATGTCTCGTCAAAAGCTGGTGAACATTATAATTTTTAGCTTTTTAAGTTGTAAATCTTGGTTTAGTATTTTATTTATTATTGCAACAGATGTATCTAAGGACTTTACAATTAATTTCGGTGTTGGAGGATTTTCTCTTGTTATCAGCGACTTCACTTTAGAAACATTTGAAACAGTACGTCCATTTTTTGGTTATTCGGTTGTAGTTATCTTTCCATGTAAAAATCATGAATAATGGTTTTACCTGTCCGATTAATAATGTTACTTATTTTACACTTAGGAATTTTAATACCATGCATTTCACAACGCTTTTGAATTCTGGAATAATAATATTTTTCTTGGGAAATCGCAAAAACAAATCCTTGAATTCACAGCTTATTTACATACGACATTTTGAAAGAAGAATAAATTTCAAAGTAGAAGACGATATTTCTCATTTCAAATAATAAGCTGTTGCCAAAAAATTTCATTTGAAAACATTTACTTTTTCTTAATTCTTTATCGAAATCGTTCTAAAAATGTGTTAATACCCTCTGTAGTTACTAATCCATAAATTTGTATAATAGAAACTAAAGCAACTGTTAGATCTCAAAAGTAATTTTCCTTTACCCCACACTGCTCTCTTTATAATTAACTTTTACAGAAGTTAATTTTGTATGCATTTTATAATTAAAGCTTACAATATAAAATTCATGATTAAAAAGTAAACTAACTTTCATTTTAAGCTAGTAAAAAAATTAAAATAAAGTATAAAAATCAGCTACAATTATCATAAATTTTATCCATTTCAAAACTACATTCATTGCATTAATTTTATACTACAGTTATTTATGCACAATTTAATGATTCACCAATAATAACGTCAATTATCACTCATAAAATAAAAATTGGGAAAAAATGTGATAAGCTAAAGTAATTACAAACGAGTTTGTAAGATTTTTCAAAAATTTAGTTCGCAAGTGGGAGTTAAAATTATCATTACATATATGGGAACCTGTAACACAAGCTAACAGTTCGTATAACGTGAGTGTTCGTAAAATGGAATGTCTGATGTAATATCACTCTCCTTAATAATCCCAGAAAAATAAATATATAAAAAAAATTATAATTTAAGATCGAAAGAAGAAAAAATATTGTTGATACAGTAGATTTTAGGTTTTATGAACTTCTAATTTGTGAACTAATGGCAAATCCCTACCCTGCCATCATAGACGCAATAATCATTTAATTTGTATTTTCGAACTAAATTTTGAATATTATCTTTTTTGAGAATTTTTATTTCTGAAAAATAGTTTTCATTTCCTTTTTTAATAATCTGATATTTTTCCTAGGAGAACTTGATTTATTGTTGAACAACATAGCGATACGTGCAGACATTGTGGAGACAGACATTGGATGGGAAAGAATTAGAGTGCCGAATCTGATTCTTCATATGAAAACAAAAGAGGTCTCTTCATCATACATGAGAACATAGAAAGGGGTCATTTTCCTTGCTTATATGAAGAGGAATGAAGATTCCTGTTGATGCTCATTGAAGAGAACTACTATGAAGGTAATTTCAAAGCTACTCGAGGTTCCAAACATTTTAAATCGATTTGAGATTAAGTGTAGTAAAAGTGGAAATGTCAATAAAACTAAATGGAAAGAAGGAATATAGAAAACACTACTTTCTAAGTAAGATTCGAAAGATGTTTTCAGTGAGGACGAGACAGGTTTGTTTTCAAGATGTTACCCAAAAGAACATAGAGGCGATAAATACAATGGTGATAAAAACAATATGAAGCAAAGAATTAGTGTTGCCCGCACTCAAAAGAAATAGAACCAAAAAGCTGTTTTTCATTGGAAAATATTAAAAGTCTAGATGTTAAAAAAATTTTCAAAAACAAATTTCCACACTGCATATCCTTCGAATAATAAAGTTTGAGTGACAAGGTGTATATAAATGCTCCTTGTTATCCAAACTTTGAAAATTGTCTGAGTTATAAAGTTCTTATAATTTTGGATAACGCTAAAATCTTGAATCCATTCAAATGGAATTCTTTCCACGTAATGCAGCTTTTGTATTATAGCCCATAAGTCAGGGAATAACTATAACGATTTCAAATGAAATTTTGTTGGTACTTTTGCAGAGAGTGAATATGGCATTGGAATCAGAGCGACCTTTTGAAATCGACTTACTAGAAGAAATGTATTTATCACTAAAAGCTTGGAATGATCAATAAAATTAAAGTAAGTAATGTTTTTAGTATGAATTTTATTTTATACGTGTTTCTTATATTGCACTGTAAATAATTTTTTTCTTAATAATACTTTATTTATAAAGAAAAATGTTTGGTAAAAAAATTCCGATCTTAATAATCTAATACATTATTTTTCTATTTTACGAGTTGGCTTATCAGTCCTTATGATTTCTTAAAAACGAGGATCTACTGCATTTTCCATTTATTTTTTCCTCTTGTATTTCGTACCTATTGATTTTGAATTCAGTCATAAGCGTTCTTTTTCATAGAGACCATATCGTTTTTAAGGCGTCCTTTATCTCACATAAAATTCTACCCTTTAAAAATTGGCTTAAGTTTTACAGTTTTAATAAAAGAAAGTTACCATTTAATCAATATGGCCTATTTTCTCTCAGTAAATTTTGTTAGCTTTAAAACATATTCAGATAAAAAGGAAATGTTAATGTCATATGAGTAAAACTATTGACTCTAATTGTAAGCATTTTAATTATAAAAAAATTTAGCATTTATACATGATAAATTGTTTGAGCATATATTTAAAAAGAAGTATTAGGAAATAATGATGTGTTTTTTATTATTTACTATTTATTTTTAAATTCCGTGAGTTCTATTCCCGTTTAAACAAGTGTAAATTAAAAAGATTGTTGCAAACTAAATAAATAATTTCAAGCAAATGTTAGTCTTTTTAAATTATGATTAAAAATACAACAATATTTGCAAAACCTAATAAAAAGCCTGGTGTGTATTTGTAGCATACTATATAGCAAAGTTTCATAATATTTTGTAGACATTTACTATGCAAAACTCTGCTCTTGTTACCCAGCTACTTTAAGAGTGCGGATATATAAAAATTTTATACTATAAAAATGAATTAATTTTAGTAAATATCTGTCCCAACCTTTTTTCCTTGAACCAATAATGACTTATTTTCAGTAAACATGTCCCTCAGTTCTAAAAGAAATAATTGAAAATAAAATATTGCATTATTTTACAAAAATTAATAAACTCATACAAGTAAATTTGTCGAACTATAATCCAAGCTGTGGACCGGACTGAATTCATTTTAAGAGATTCATTTGTACTTTTTATAAATCATTATTTTAAGAAAATGAAAAGAGTTGTGAAAGAGAAATGTGAAATTATCAATTTTAACACACTTTCTACACATTAAAGAGTTATCAATTAAAAATTTGTCGTATATACCCAAAGCAATAGATGTACTTGTAATAACAGTATTTTCTTTAAAAGAAAAATTCAAGGAACGTAATCTCACTATTATTCAAGGCCTTTAAAAAATTGATGAATGATATCATACTTTAATGTATACAATCTCGGGTACATTCAATTTATATAAATTGAAATTCTAAAGAAAACTTTTGTGATGTTGACACACACACACAATCAGTACATATCACTTCATCAAAGTGGTTTCCGGAAAGGTCGATCTACTCTGGACAATATAGCATACCTATAAACACAAATTAGGAATGCCTTTGTACGGAGACATCATTTGGTGTCTATAATTTTTGACAGAGAAAAAGCTTATGATAAAACATGGCGTTACGGAATTCTTCAAACTTTGTATAATTTTAATTTCAGAGGAAATTTACCCATTTTTATTCAGAGCTTTTTAAATTCTCGCATTTTTAATGTCCGTATAGGATCTGTGTTTTATCTAATCAATTTATCCAATATGAGGGGATTCCTCAAGAAAGTTTTTTGTGTTACTGTTTTTAATATTTGCATCAGCAACATTCTTCATGTATTGCAACCATCAGTCCGTGGAACCTTATATGTTGACAATCTCCAAATTTCTTGTCAAGGTTCCAATATGAGACTGATTGAACGGCAATTACAAACTGCTGTCAATAATCTAGTTGCTTGGTGTAAGGAAAATGAGCATACTTTGTCCCCTTGTAAAAGCAAATGTATCCATTTTTGCAGAAAAACTGGGCCTCATCCTGATCCAGAAATTAAGCTATCAGGCACAACTATTCCCGTAGTTAATCAGGTATCATTTCTTGGGCTTATATTTTATAAAAAGTTAACCTTCCTACCACATATCTTCCTACCACATAAGATGCGAAAAATAACTAAATATTCTGAAAGTTCTCTCTAATACCTCTTGGGGTGCAGATCGTAAAACGTTACTCCGAGTGTATAAGTCAGTTATTCTATCACGAATTGACTATGGTAGCGTAGTTTATGGATCAGCCAGATAATCAGTTTTGCATAAATTAGACCCTGTTCATCTCTAAGCTTTACAAATCTGCTCTGGAGCATTCCGGACTTCTCCTGTCTAGAGCCTTTATGTAATTTGCAACCAGTTACTTCTTGATCTGAGACGTAAGCAGCTCTCTCTACATTACTATTTTAAAACGCTATCAGTATCGCAACACCTTTTGAGATCAATGGTTACTTGTCCCTCTTTAAGAAGGCTATATAATGCACGGCCACATAACATATTACCATTTTATGAGCATACAAATTCATTCCTGTCTTAATCTGAGTTTCCTGATTTACATATTCAAGTCACAGATGCTCTAAGATATCCTCCTTGTAATATTCCTGTAGTCAGTATAATCAAACCCCTATACTGGATACAATAAATCAGCTACATTTCCCCTTATTTTGCAACAGTTATTTGCAACAGTTATCACACATTCATTCTCATTATTCCTCCCACATCTCTGTATATACAGATGGCTCAAAATCAAGTGGTCATGTTGGTTGTGGTATTGTTGTTGGAAATACAATTTACAGCTATAAACTGCATGCATCATATTCTGTGTATACAGCCGAAGCTGTTGCTATTAAACGTGCTCTAGAAATAATACAATCCAGCCCTCATCAAAAATACTGTATCTATACAGATAGCATGAGTGTGGTCATGCAGTTAGACCATTTTAATGATAAGTGTCATCAAATTATTGTGAAAATATTGGAAAATTTAAATACATTGAAGAATAAAGGATTTGTCATCTTGTTTTGCTGGGTTCCAAGTCATGTTGGCATTGCTGGGAATGAAATTGCATATAATGCTGCTAAAAATGCCTCTGACATTTCTGCATTAATATTTTTTGACACTAAGCGAATTATCAAAGATTTCATTTTTTCCCACTGGCAAAAAACATGGGATTTGCAGAAAAACAATAAATTATATAGTATATCTTCTCACATACTTCCATTCCCAGTTGTTCCCATGCGAAGAGTTGATGTAAAACTCACACGGCTTCGTATTGAACATACTAGACTTACACACAAGCACTTATTCTTGTCTCGGAGTGCTCCAATTTGTGACATGTGTAATGTACCATATACATTACATCACATTTTAATTGTCTGTCCTAATTTCAATGATTTACGCAAAGTATTTTTTAATACCACAAATTTAGTTTTATCTGACTTGATTGGGTTTAAACCACATAAAAATTTGTTTGCATTTTTACGTGCAATAGGTTTCTTGAATTCCATTTAAGATTTTTATCCAAAATGATATTTTACATATGCTTTTCTTGAACTTCTAATACATTCCATTGTATAAATCTAACTATTCTTTTAACACAGAATTTTTACCTTCAATTTTAAATATTGTACGGTGCAGAAATGTCCAATATTAGACCTTGCATCAGTAAACCTTACAAAATCAAATCAATCAAATCATATGTTTTGTAAAAAATATTTCGATATGATTTCAAAATACAAAGAAGTTTTCAGGTACAAAATAGAAAATATATTTGTACATTTAAAACTTTGAGATGGGTTGAACTTGTAATAAACTTTATATCAAGCCTTGTACTGAAAGAAAGCTTAACATTTTATGACATTGAATACTATAAATTTACCTATAAAGAATAAATATTGAAAAACTATGAAAATATAACAGTAATAATTTTTTATTGACAGGATATATTTCTAAAGAATTGGAAATTTAAGAAAAAAAATAATTGAGTTATAAACGTTTGTTCTTTTATTCTTCAATAAAATCTAACATTAATTTTGAAAAACGTTGATGTTATAAATTATCACAAATTTATTTAAGTCGGAAAACTTTTGTTTTTGTATGGAAAGATTCTTACTTTCCTTATTAGAAATTCAGATCATGCCCGTAATTTAAAAGATGAATCAATTTTACTAACTTTAATGATAATATTCAATATATTGAGACTGTTTACAGTATTAAATTTATAGATCTTCGCAAAAAAATAAAAAATAAACTATATATTTGTCCTGACTGAATTGAAATATTTTAATACAGCTTATTTTTTACTCAAACAAAAGACACCACATTCTCGCTGAAAAAAATTAGATGGTAATTTAAATATCTTATAATAATATCTTACTCTATACTAAATAATAACTAATTAACTAATTTATATTCATATGTATTTTAAAGAATTGGGAAATAACTTTTGCATAATTTGAACAACTAATTAATTTGTTTTAAGCCCTTTATCAATTTATACATATGTAACAAATAATTAAATAAAGAAATCTCTGAATCCTTGTTTTGTGGGGTAGGAATCTGAAAGCTGGTATTGGAAGATAATCTTTTTATAAATTAACCTTTCTGCAAAGAAAAATTAATGAACTTCAGTATTAGTATCCACTATTAAGTTTAATTTCATTCCTATAACAATTAATATAATCTTGATTATTTTATAATTGATTCATCCACATAATTCAGTCTATATATGGCTATCGTATCTTCACAAAAATACGGTTTATTTAAAATAAATGTAAATTTTTAAAGATATTAAATTTTTCCAATCTAGAATTAAAATAAAGAAATCTTGATATCAATTTCTTACTTACAAGGTGATTATAATTAAACTTCCCCTATAAACAGCATCCCACAGAGCAAATGGATGAACGGAATGCAACTAAATTTTTTTTGTGGGCTTTACACGAGATGCGCTCTCGGAATTTCGAAAAAAATTTTTTAGTTTCAAAATGTCCACCAGAGGGCGTTTTTTTGGAAAAACATGAAATGTGACACAATAAAGGACCAAAACGGAATACAGAAACAATTAACATTTATTAATATGTCTGATCACCCTGTCATCGAACTACATTAAGTAAAGGTAAGGAAAAAAGAACAGTACGCTGTTTGGGAAACAAAAAAAAAAAAAAAAAAAAAAAAAAAAACAGTTCAGTTTGCCGAAACAAGAACACATTAGGACGAAATTTCACAAGCGGAGCAGTTATTAATCGTGTCCAGGATGATGTAGGGAAAGTTGCTCCACGTGACCACCCTCATTCACCTGCAAAATTTCAAGTCGATGCACAGTGTGTTCAACAGCAGATCGTAACTGATCAATTGTGAGGCTTCGCACATGAAGCGTTATGGAGTTCTTTAAGTCACTCAACGTCGTAATACCTCCACGATACACCCGACTTTTTAAATAACCTCATAACCAGAAATCGCTCGGAGTTAGATCCGGCGAACGTGGTGGCCATGGATAACGAAAGGAGCGACTAATAACACGCTCCTCTGTGAAGTGTTGGAGCAATAGCGCCTTCACGGACTCATGGATATGTGGGGGTGCACCATCCTGCATGAAAATGGTCGATGTAAGGACTCGCCTTTGCTGTAGTTGCGGCACAACAAACGTCTGCAGCATGACATGGTACCGACGGCCCGTAACGGAACATGTGACAGGCCCACGTTCAGTGATTTCCTCAAAGAAGAATGGCCCAAGGATGAAAGTCGCCGTAAATCCACACCAGACAGTCACCTTTGGAGAATGCAGGGGACTTTCATTGTGCATTCGAGGATGTTCCTTAGCCCAAATGCGGCAATTCTGTGTGTTGACAGTCCCGTTGAGGTAGAAATAAGCCTCGTCGCTCCACAGAATTTTCCAAGGCCATGACAGATCAACAGTCATTCTGTTGAGGAAATTGACTGCAAATGAGAGACGTTGTGCTTTGTCCCTATCAATCATCTCTTGGGTAGGGCGGATCTTGTATGGGAAATAGTGCATTATGTTTCTGAGCACTTTTCGGACGGTGCTGTAAGCATAGCCAGTCTGTCGAGAAACTGCACGTGCGCTACTGGCCCCAAACTCTGATGTCTGTGATTGTGCGTCAACAGCTGTCTTTATGGCATCAACAAGTACCGGTGTGACACGTTTGCGGCCTCTTCCAGGTTGAACTCCTAATTTCCCCGTCTCTTCAAATCTTTTAATCATGGCCCGGATACCTTTAGTTGACATTGGTCCACGCCGTAGGCTCTTTCTACGACGAAATTCACGAACTGCAGCAGAAGCATTCCCCTTGTTTTCGTAAACCAGCTTCACCAATAACGCACGTTCAACTAAAGAGACCACCATAAATACAGCCGGAAACATCGACTTAAACATGCCAACGTCTGCAAACGTTTTATACCCAAACCTGTTTTGCATAAAGCTTCCTCTTCTTCCCAAGCATGCAAATCTCGGCATTTTTCACCTACAACTGACGGATTTTCCCGATTTTGCATTTTATTACTCATAATTCTTGTTCTGGTTTGTTAATATTGTTTCTGCAATCCGTTTTTGCCGATACTGAGTTAAATTTCATGTTTTTCCGAAAAAAAGCACCCTCTGATGGACATTTTGGAACTAAAAATTTTTTTTCAAAATTCCGTGAGCACATCTCGTGTACATCCCATATACAAAATTTCGTTGCATTCCGTTCATCCGTTTGCTCTGTGGGATGCTATTTATAGGGGAAGTTTAATTATAACCACCTTGTATTTTAAATTTCTTAAAGCAGTTTTTATTTGGTTTTGATTTTTCAATGCAATATATCAGACATCTTGAGTTATTCATTTTATAATTAATGTTACGATATTTCTTTCATCTATAATTTATGACTGGTGATTGTTTAACTATTTATAGTTCACTATTAACAAATTAAATTACATATGATTCTTTATTAATATGTGTTCATTTGTCTTAATAGAATTTTGTTAAAAATTTGAAATTTCAAGTAAAATGGCAATATTTAAAGTTATTGCCAGTTTTCTAATTCTTATCAGTATTCTAAATCTATAATTCTTATCTATTTTAAATAAATTATTGATTTTTTCTCTTAAGTATTTACCTAGATACATTGATGTTTTGAATGATAATCTAGTTGGTTAATTGGTTTTTATGGCGCAAGGTACAAAAATGTAAATGCTGCGCCAATAATATAGTGGAGTATACTCTTATCAAGCTAAATATTATCTAGAATTTCAATTAGATCTAGTAAATAAGGTGCACAATTGATTTTGCTAGTAGGATAAAGTTGGGATATTTTCTTTCAAAATGATTGCCTTTATAAGCTTATTTTGCATTTTGGGTAGTGTACCAAGATTCAAAGTTGAAGTAAAGGCTGAAATAAATTATAATGATTTATTGTAGAAAATAATAAATAAAAGGTGAATAAAATACTGTGATCTTGTGGTAAGACAGTACGCGTCGAAGCGGAAAATCCTGTGTTCGATCTCAGCCTGTGGCAAGGGACGAAAACTTCACACTGTGTGTTTCTGTTTTCTCGATTCACTTCCATCAGGATGGGGTGTTTGGGAATTTTCGAGTTTTCATTCTTGTGACACGTTTTCTTTTTATTTGAAAAAAACCTCCCAGGAAAACATAAAATGCTTTAACGTCGCATTAAGTCGTTTGGATGTCCACTAAGGGGTTCAAAGTTAAATATCACAAATAATATATAAATAGAAAAAGTAACTTTTTTCATAAATATATATCAACATAAACATATATGGACATTTCCAGGAATTGTTTCATGTATAGGAAATTTTTAGCAAGTAAAAGCTTGTAAAAAGTGGTTAATGTCATGGTGTTAAACTTTGGAATTATTATATTATAGAATATATATATTTTAGAAATATTTTAGGGACTTCAAGTTTTCCTAATAAAAGGAAATCTAAAAAAGAGTAACTCTTTTTCTTCTCATATTGTAAATTTTTCTTCTAATGATTTTTTTTAATTTCCAAATTTCATGAACAAACAATTTTTGTCCTTGTTTGTGGCTCTCAGTTTATTTAATTTCTTAAATATCTGAGCTGTATGTGTGTGATTCACCTATACAAAATCCTTTATCTAATGTTTACGACAAATTCATGAGATATCTATTTTCATTCGTCTCTAAAAATAGGAGGATTTCCATTCTTCTTTGATTCGACTTTTTTTCTCTTTTTAATCGGTTCAAATACTTAAACTATTTAATTACGTCTTCATACTGTGCCTTCATATAAACAGAAATGTGTATAGTGTCTATGCTCTGATTGTACTCACCACTCTAGCATATACACCATTCAGTATGTATGGCATGTTTAAAGTTCATTGCATAAATGCTTTCCTGAATGAATATGTGATAAATGACAAGATCTTTGTATGTTGTGATTGTAACCTGTTTTTAATATCTTTACCATACCTCACTTTTTTATTTAAAAGGTGTGGTTCCATCAATTTTAATGCTTGCCTTTTTTTTCAAGGACGAGATGTACTTTTTTAATTGAATTTACAGGCACGTTCAAGCTAGTCTTATAGAGGGATTGTTACTTTCTTTGGTTTTAGGTTAAGTAGTTAATCTGATAGCGAATTTTCCATTAAGTGATTGCTTGCTTGATCAGTATCTTTATGCTTTCATCCAGCACCACAAATGAAACCAAAGTTCCTTCTAGCGTTTTCTCTGCAAGTTCTTCACGGAAAAAGTCAATGCTTTACTCTGGAGTGTCTCTTGACGCTGAGAAAATATTTTCATTTTCTTTTTTTGTCAGGATATAATACGGTTGCACATTCTACATTTCACTACTTAATAAAATCATCATCCAAAATGAAGAATTCGACAAATTTGCAGTGAATAATGAAGAATAATTATACTCTTTTAATATTTATCTTGACTCTTTATAAAATCAATAAACACACTTTGTCCTCCATATTAAAAAAAATATTTATGCATTCCTCCTAAAACGTTCATCTCTCATTTAATGTTTATTCCGCTATTTATGGTGTCATTAAAATGGAAAATTTATTTATTTAATGTAGCAAAGGTACTAATGTAGCAAAGGTAAAAAAGTAATTAACTATGTTAACCACAGAAGCACTACTTAAACGTACTTCATGGATCACCAATTGTGCATACCTGAAATGTTATGATTATTTTTCGTTGTACACATGCTGTCAGTTTGTTAACCGGTAATCACTTACTTTACTATTACTTGATACAAGGATTTCTTCCTCTCATGTATGCTGACATGATCGCCTTGGATGAAGGTAAAAACGAATAATTACTCTCGGACAAGAACGAAATATCAGTCCAAAGTTTATTTTTATGATTGTCTAAGCGGGGCGCAGAAAACGACATCAACACAGGACATGTGCGTCATTGATTGCTAAATCCTGGATTATAATATTAACCAAGTGGTTTTTTACTTTAAATATTAGCATATTGGTTGGAATGGTGGAATAAATAACTGAAATAAGATATCTGAACATTATGGCATCATGTTTTCGGTAAAAATGACTTTAATATTAATACCACAACGAATAGGTTTTAGTTCAGAGACCCGGAAAAAAATTTTCTAAGCTGTTACCTTGCATTGTGTTATAGTGACTGCTTTATAAGAATAATATTAGATATGATTCTAATTTCTATTTCCGCATCTCTTTATATATATTACAAAATCATTAATTATCCAGCTTCATATCTGACATTGAGCAACTTTCCCCCCTTTTATTTGGATCATGACTACAGAGTTCCAGTAGACATAAAACACATACTCGTTTCAAACATTGCCCAAGCAAACCACAAAATCTTAATTCTCTGGCATAGATACTCTTTTTCTCTCTCTTGATTTATTATCCATGTATACGCCTGAACACTGATCAAAAACAAATAGTATAAGAAACATAAACTGTAAATTTCCTTTAGCTTTTGACAAGTGGAGTTACTTATATAGGCAATCGTTCACCGACAAACATTTTAAGTTATCGTGTAATGCCCCCTATTATTAGCAAACATAACTGGTCATCGACAGTCATTACATTTTATAATTTTTGTCATCTTATAGAATACATTGTTTCAAATAATGCTTCATTAGGTAATTAGTTTCAGTTTGAAAAAATATATTTCAGTGAAAATTTATCATAATTATGATTTTGAAATACCATGTTTCTAATATACTGAAATTGTTACTGCCTTACATAAATTCCGAATTAGTGTTAATTTTTCTTAACTTCTCTGTGGAGTCCTCTTTGTAGAAGGTAACTAAATTTTGGAGGTAAATGCTTACAAATTAAATGTTTTTCACCTTCAGGTTGATATGAATGGGAAATTTTTTATTGCTAAATAAATATGAACGTGTATTATTTAAAAATGATTTTTCCTAATCAGTGAAAGATTGTCTTAAGTTTACATACACTAAAACTTTTATGCATTTGTTAATTAAATGTTTATCATTTCAGGTTACTTCAAAAGAACGCTTATTTTGAATTTTGCAGCATTATTTATTGAAGCCTTTTTGAAAAAAACTAATTTTACGAATCTGTTGAGGTCATACTGTATTAGACAGTTATGTTTGAGCTTTATACTAAATCATTATTATAATTAAAAGTTAAGCTGGTCTATAATTAATTTTAAAAAATATTTAAATATTTTTTTTTAAATTACAGCAATGAAACTTTTACTCTATTGTTACCTTTTATAAAAAAAGTTTTAGGAATTTACAAAACTGTCTTCAAAAGAAATTGTTAACTGTAAAATGTATTTAGAAATTGAAAATATGCATTGTTTTAACTATAAAAATATCTCAAGAACTAAACATAAATTGTCAAAAAATGATTGTAAAATTACATTTTCTTTTTAGAGTTAAACTCTAAAAAGGAAATGTAATTTTATAATATTTTTTAATTGCAGTAAACTTTCCTTTGGTGTGGTGCCCTTATTTCTCACACTCAACATAAGAACATGTGTATTAGTATTTTTCTATTAAATACGTATTTTCGGTACTTTTTTTCCATTGCAGATATTTCAAAGTATTTACTTAGATGTAAAAATGAATGCAGACATAAATTAAACTTAATGGAAATATTTCATTAGATAAAAAGTTAGTTCTTCACTAAAAACGTATTTATAATAATACATAATTGAGAGATGAATGAAGGATAATGCAATAGAGAAAGCCGTCCCACCCAAAGTTATTCGGCAAGTGAGTCGGCGTCAGCAAACCTGAATAAGAGAGAGCAGGTCGAAAGACTTGGAAAATCTTAAAGAGCAAACAGCTAAATGTATCTCTGTACGACAACCAATTTATTAAACTCCTTTTGTGTGATTGGCAGACTTACTTTTTCTTTCTTTTATTAAATTTATTTACAGTATGCTGAGTTACAAAACAATTTAAAAACAGAACAATTTGAAAAAATGTATGCAGGCATTTGATTATTTACAATGTACAGTATGAAGGTGGTTAACAGGCGAGAGTAAAAGTATTAACAATGATTATTCTTCCTCATCTTCTTGTTTCCCTAGTTGAAGGTGAAGTTCGGCAAGCATAATGTCTGATTCCCTTCCTAAAACCTGAGTTTAGTAAGAGTTTCTAAAGACTCATATTGCCGAAATCATGAAAGAGGGTTAAAATACTTTTTCATCATCAGTATCATAAATTGAAAGCGAATTTAAAAGTAATAGCACTCCCACGTGGTTTGATACCAATATTTCGTAACCTTAAAAATTCCATATTTTGGTTAAAAAAACAAACAAACAAAAAAACATTCAATTTGCTTGTTTATTGCTGATGCAGTTCTTTAATGAAAAAATCATTATTTTCTAAAGTGATCTCGCCATTTGTCTTAAGTAACAGAAAGAAAAAAAGAGTGTTTTTTTG
Source organism: Latrodectus elegans (assembly GCA_030067965.1). Lineage (NCBI taxonomy): Eukaryota > Metazoa > Arthropoda > Arachnida > Araneae > Theridiidae > Latrodectus > Latrodectus elegans. The sequence goes on from CM057814.1 coordinate 133,835,034, forward strand.
TTATGACGTGGGTTGACCTCATTGTTTTGGTTATATGATAAAAAATAAATATAGATGTAAATAAAAATTTTACACCAGTGAATCTCAACCTTTATTTCTGTCTATTCATGTAACTAAAAATAATTTAAGAGTTTACTAATTAATTTTTAAAGTAAAAAAAAAACAGGTAATGTGTGTTATAAGAACATCAGTATGTTTATATAGGGATTATTCACAAGATAATAAGGAAAATACATTTAATAATAAATATGAGCTTGATATTCTCTGATAAGTTCATTCATTTTCAGTAGTAAAAAGACCAAATGCTTCTCGCATCATTTTTCACATTTAAAAGTCAACATTTTTTTTCGTTTTTAGGTTAATTAATATTTAAAATCCAAATTCACATATAAATAACGGGTACAAAATTGTAATTTCTTTAAAGCTTCAAATATCGTCACGTTGACAAGTATTCTACTAAATAAAAGGTCGCAGTTATTGAAGATAAAAACAGTTTCTTACTTAAAAAAATGTTATTTAAGAGTGAAAATAAATTTTCTTTTACAGAGTATTTTTTAATTTAGGTCAACTTTACTCGTAAAAGGCATTCGAGCTTTTACTATATACATTTATATAATTTGACGGGTCACAAAAGTGCTCCGGCTCAGTGGTTGAGAATCACTGGTTGAAACACTACACATTCAACAACAAACTTAACTAAAAACTAATAAGCAACTCACTCCTGTACTTTTTAATGACTCATTCTTAAATATATTTATAAAATATTTCGAAGTTTATAAATAAAAAAATTATTTGTCTGCTAACAAAGGAGCATAACTGAAAATGAGTTATCTCTGAAATATATATGCATTGATGACTATGTTTTGGCTCATAATTTAATAAAGTTTCCATTATGCTTAAAGTGTTAACGAAATTGTACTGAGCCGATTGGTTAGCGCTTTTATCATTAGTTCAACATTTGGTGGGTTCGAATCCTACCTCAGGCTTGGATTTTCGTAGTAATTCGGAATCAACATTAAACCGTAGATCCGGACCAGATTAGCCCTCGTGTGCAAAAAAATGAACTTTGTGTGACAAACAAAATAAACCATATTTTATTGAATCGTCGTTAGCTGTCATTTTTTTATTTATTGTGAATTAAAATCAATAAACATGTAGAAATACTGTTACAAAAGTTTCGCATATGAAACTTAATTCAATACCATGTGTTAATATTTTATTTATAATTTTATGCGAGTTAACAAATTAAGCACGATTACATACATTTTAAGTCCTCCATCCGCTTTATATACTGTGAGCATAGTTTTCTTCTGATAATGACACAATTTCTTCTGCACACAAGTACGTTAATAACTTTTTATTTTATTGCCCTTGTTTAGAACATTTATACAATGCATAGGTATATATATATTTATACATACATAACGGTAAGATAACAAAATTCAGAGCATTAAATCGAGTTTTATGTCTGTAGTATGAAACCGTGCGTTGACCAGCCAAATTGAAAATGCACCTCAACATTCACTGACAAATAGTATCAAATGATAATAATCTGGGAAGCAAATTCTGATTAAACAATTTTCTAAAGATAATCCGTGGTAGTGCGATATTTTTTGCGCACAATGGTCAATGAGGCCGGGATTTGAAATCTACCTAGGTTAAAAATCTTGAGTGGAAATTCAGTTCTGGCTACGTGAGAGTTGAAGGTCAAAGCTCAAACCATTCGTCTACCACTTCCGGTTTCTATATGGTAAAATCATTTAAAGTAATAATTCACTGCCAAGATTTATATCGATCGCACTAACAAAATAATGGCAGTAAAAATTTTTTCAATAAAAATCCCTTCCTAAATCTGAATAACAGACAAGTGTGCATGTAGACATATATAAATAGACCATTTTGCTCTCTCAGGGATGAGAAATTCGAATCGTAAGATTGTTTTAGCATTTATATATTTTATATTTCTCTTCTATTTTCGGAGTCCATCATTTTGAAAACAAAATGAATTCGTCGACCTCTGAATGAAATAATCCTCTTTAATTGCCTTTCTTTATCACGAGATGACTTTCTAAGAAACTGAATGAATTCATGGCCATCTAATGCTGAATGTGGTATCAAACTTGTTATATTTCTGATGCAATGATTACAGGCTATGGCATCTCGACATAATCGAGTATCGAACTTGAGTCATGTTAATCATAAAAGTCTGGTTGTCCATATAGTTTATACATATATACAAGAGTGGAACCTATGCAGTGAACGTTGTAAGTTTCCTATTGGGACTTCTAAACACTGATATTTACCTCTTGATTTTTAACTACAATCTGATGAGGATGACTAGTTAAAAATGTTTCCTTTTCTCAAGATTCTTTAAGTGAATAAAGATTTTTTTCACTTATAGATTACAGCAAGGATATATTACATATTTTGCTGTAATATATAATGATTTTTGCAAAAACGGAAAATATTTTAATTTTATAAATATAAAATATTTTTTGACTTTGAAATTCTATATTTTACAACTGAAAATATAGATAATCCCAGTGATAAGTGTATCAATTTTCTTTTATCAGTAGAGATTTGTCACGTGAATTATTTAAATTAAAGGTTTAAGAACGTGAAATAGTTGTGATGTAAAGTTATGAGAATTTGAAATAGAAGGGCATTTCCCTTTCGGATCGTTATTATAAAAAGTCAATCGCTTAAGAATATTTTATTGGTAATTGTGTCGAGTCCACATTAGATAAAAACAAAACTCTTGTTTCTTCTTTCGCTTGTCAAGTTAAAGACATTTACTTGAACATTCAGCTCAGGTTTTGATACTTGCAGTGGTTCGGAATTCATTAAATTTACAGTTTGATAATCTTTCAAGCGAAAAAAAATTATTGATTGACGAAACAAACATTCCACTTGCTTTGAAAAGCAGATTTTGTAAAGCTCAACATGATAAAATTGAATGTCAATATTCTATAATAACTAACAAACAAAAATATTGAATGAGTAAAAAATCACTATGATTGAAAGACTGAATTAATCACATTGCGGTATATGTGGTTGTGACTGCTTATTTCTGCAGAAAAAAAACTACTAAATATAAACTATCACATTTTAAGACTACTATCAAGCGATGAAGTAGGCATCTGAGATGAAACCTTTCTTCACGACGCACTTATAGAGAAATGTTGTGGAAACAATGTAAATTTGAGAATGTACAATATTAGTTAGAGGAGTCTTCGGCTGTGTGGTTAATAAATTTCGCCACCAAAGCGATGTTTGTTCTCACTGGGCCATCGCGGCGGCAATAAATTTTTGTCATATACAATTATCTGCAACATTGCGTAAAAAAACTTAAAATATTCATATTTTTTATTACTTGTGTAATTTTTGTTTCTTCATATGAAGTGTTGCGTTTTTAAACAGTTGTTTTTTATCAGGTGAACAATGGAAAATGCTTTTTCTATTTTAACTGCTAATTATTACCGCCTAACCGTAAAATAGTAATCTGATCTTTGGTTTGACAGTTCATGCGTTCGATTCTTAAGTCGGATATAATTGCCTAGTGTTCCGAATTCAAATTAAAATTTAAAATAGAGTTGGTTTTATAGTTAATCATCCTGATCAGAAATTAACTGATAAACCAATGTTATAAATAGAAAGTTTTGGATATATTAAAAAATTAAGATTTTAATGTAAGTCCTTAACACTAATGAAAATATTCTTCCTTCTAAAGCTCTTTGTATCACATAAATTGAATCAAAAGTAGAAGTAAGTATTTAGGAAATAATATATATATATATATATATATATATATATATATATATATATATATATATATATATATATATATATATATATGCATGTATGTATATATATATATATATATATATATATATATGCATGTATGTATGTATATATAATTTATTTAACCTAAATACTTCAATATTATTTAAGTTATTGATTGTCTATGTATTTATTGGGATTCCTACAATCTCAAAAATTCATTCAGCTACTCTTTAATGTTTTCAAGGTTTTCACTCCATTTATAAAATGTAAAACTCCTTATTAATAATTGAATTAAAAAGAAAAAAATGCAGTTAAAACTTTTATAGAAAGGAATAAAGAAAAAATATTTGACTGTGTTATATGGAAGCTGAGAATAATACCAAAATGATATGACAGTCTGATTTTTTTCTTTGGGAGGTGGGGGGACTGTTGAAATTTAAACGGCGGGCTGAATTCAGATGATAAACCTATCAGTGTATCGCATCAAAATGAATCGAATAAAACTGATTCCATTTTTCTTGGTGTGATGTATGAACAATTGAAAGTAATATACACAATCTACACTACTGGCCATTAAAATTGCTACACCAGGAAGAAATGCAGATAACAAAATGATTTTTATTGGACAAATATATTATACTAGTAATAACAAGTGATTAAATTTTCAAAAAGTTTGGCTGGATAGATCCTGAGAAATTAGTACAACCACTTCTGGGTGTAATAATATTACTGCCAAAACAACCACTTCTGGCAGTAATAACAGCTGTTATACGCCTGGGCATTGAGTCAAACAGAAATTGGATTGCATGTACAGGTACAGATGCCCATGCAGCTTCAACACGATGCCACAATTCATCAACCGTAGTGACTGGCGTTTGGTGACGAGCCAGTCGCTCGGCAACCATTGACCAGACGTTTTCTATTGGTGAAAGATCTGGAGAACGTGCTGGCTAGGGAAACAGCCGAACATTTTCCGTATCAAGGAAGGTCCGTACAATACCGGCAACATGCGGTCGGGCATTATCCTGCTGAAACGTAGGGTTTCGCAGGGCTCGAATAAAGGGTAGAGCCACGGGTCGTAACACACCAGAAATGTAACGTGCACTGTTCAAAGCACCGTCAATGCGAACAAGAGGTGACCGAGACGTGTATCCAATGGCACCCCATACCATCACGCCAGGTTATGGGCCAGTATGACGATGACGAATGCACGCTGCCAGTGTGCGTTCACCATGATGCCGCCAAACACGGATGCGACCATCATGATGCTGTACACAGAACCTGGATTCACCTGAAAAGATGACGTCTCGCCATTCGTGCGCCCAGGTTCGTCGTTGATCACACCATTGAAGGCGCTCTTGTCTATGACGCAGCGTCAAGGGAAGCCGCAGCCATGGTCTCCGAGCTGAGAGTCCATGTTGATGCAAATGTCGTCGAACTGTTCGTGCAGACACTTGTCTTCCAAACGACCCTGTTTCTTGACTCACGGCTCGTGACATGGTTGCACGATCCATTACGGCCATGCGGATAATATGGCTGTCTTCTCGACTGCTAGTGATAGGTGGCCGTTGAGATCTCGCATGGCATTCCGTATTATCGTCCTGAACCCATGGATTCCATATTCTGCTAACAGTCATTGGATCTCGACCGACGCGAGCAGCAATACTGCGATAAGATAAACCGCAATCCCGATTAGCTACAATTCGACCTTTATCAAAGTCAGAAACGTGCTGGTACGCATTTCTCCTTCTTACACAAGGCATCATAACAACTTTTCACCAAGCAACAACGTTCAAATGCAATTTGTGTATAAGGAACCAGCTGAACAATTTCCTCATTTAAACACAATGTTGGTGTCGCTACAGGCGCTTTGTCTGAATGCTCTGAAAAGCTAATTATTTGCATATCACAGCACCTTCTTCCTTTCGTATAAATTTCACGTCTGTAGCATGTCGCCTTCTTGGTGTAGCAATTTTAATGGTTAGTTGTGTACTTATTAATAACTATTGAATCGTTAATTAGATTACGACAGTTATTTGCCTGAGTCATGTATAGTATTTATTTGCTAATCAATCTAACAATCTTATATTTAATCATAATTTCCAAAAATATTTTTCGCTAAAAAAATTTCATAGTAAAAATAACAAAATATTTAAATTAATACTGCCCTGTCGTCACACGTTACACAACTATCAATTACCTGAAAATTATTGACTAATTTAAATTTGTTGGATAGTTGCTGCAACTCGAATATCACTTTCTGTGCTAGTGTTAATTCGACCAGACTCTTGGCTTGAAAAACAATTTCTCTGAACTAAAACAAAAATGCACATCTGAATTTAAAATCGAAACAAAATGTTTATCCATCTGTCATTGTTCGCAGATGAGAAATAAAAATTAAAGTGAATTCCAAATCACTATAAAAATCCATGTCTGAATTGAACCAAAATCTATTGCATTAACATTCAGTTGCAACAACTTCAATTCGCTTCTCTGAAAGGTTAACTCAAGAAGCGTTCAACTTTGAGTAAGCCTCAAGTGTCGTACGTATTAACTTCCGGGTCCACCCTCTTATGGTCATGTTTGAAAATTCCATGTTACATGGAGGGGATTTTTACTTTACTTGAATAACGATCCCATGTATTCATGAATAGCGGTTGGGATACGTAAAATATAAGTCGGTATATATATATATATATATATATATATATATATATATATATATATATTTTGTGGGTGGGAGTGGATTATGTGAAATTTTAATGTGAAACAATTTCAAGACTTCAGGTTCTGATTTCTTTATGCTGGAATATGTTTTTAAAAACCAATATTTTTTTAATGATTTTTGAAAAAAAATCTCTTTTTACTTCCTACAAGAAACGTGTTTACGTTTTTACCAAATGAACTGACAAATGGAAATGGTATTCGTTGTTTATGATATACTCGGACATCATAATGATTCGCAAAAAGGAAATTTTTAAGAAATTTCTCTTTTCTTTTTGTGCACTCATTAGCACAGTGCCTTACCATTAAATTCAAGGTTGAAGTTATATATAATATCCGTTTTTAAATATTATGTTTGTGTCAAATAGTTTTTGAATAAATATACCAATCTAAACAAATAATTACGTACAGTTTTGAACTATCACTATATTTTTTGAGATTATTTTATCCTATATCGTTATTTTCAAAATTATATTCAGAACTTGATCTTTTTCTTGTTAATGTAATGTGTTTCTCAATGATAAGTTTAAACTAATGAAGTGTGATTGATCATTTCCTTCATATATATATATATATATATATATATATATATATATATATATATATATATATATAAATATAATTTTATATATTATATATTATATAACCAAACATAATTTCCTAATTACTTAATAATTGGCAGAATTACACTTAAAGGCTTCCGCAACTTTACCAATGCGTTTCTTGACACTAAGGGATTTTGGACTACATAAATGTGTACCCTATGGCATTTTAATGGGCTAGAAATATCTGGAACTAAACGGAATCTTGTAGAGGAGACTCTTGCGAACAGTTTGATGCATTAAAATTGAAGATACATTTGTTAGAATATTAACATCTTCATTTTTCTAAAATCTGATAAAAAAAAAAAAAGCACAGAAATTGACTTCTTTAACGGGTTGGGATGATTAGAACTGTTACCAAAGGTTATTTGTGATCACATTTTATACAAAAAGGTTCCTTTAGATGTTTTATACATGTCCGAAGACAATATTGCATCTCCCATAGTAATTGTGAGAATTACAGTTAAAAAACTTAAGCAACTTTATCGTAGCGTTTCTTGACACTAAGGGATTTTGGACTACATAAATGTGTACCGTATGACATTTTAATGGGCTACAAATGTATGGAACCAAACGGAATCTTGTAGAGCAGACTCTTACGAATATTTTGATGTATTAATATTGAAAATCCCTTTTTTCAAAACATAACATTCATCATTTTTGTAAAATCTGATCAAAAAGGGTAAAATTTGACTTCTTTAACTGGGTGGAGGGACGATTAGATCTATTTCCAAAAGTTATTTGCGAACACATTTGATACAAAAACGTCCCTTTTGGTGTTTTTATACATTTCAGAAGACAATAGTGCATGTCCCATAATAATTGGCATAATTTATTATTTATGATTTTTAAATATTTTATTACGTTTTACTATATAAACAGATATAGTAAAACGAATTGTTTGGGTAAATTCTAATATATTTTTAAAAAATTATTATAAAAATAAAAATTATACAGCTAAAAAACTCTAATAAAACGTAAATTAAGAACTTTGGAAAAATAAAGTTTCATTGAATATGTCTAATTCTAATTATATTTTATTACTATTTCTTATAATTGTTGCTACTTTTTTGTTATAATTATAACATTAAGTATTCTATTAAGCTAATAATGCATAAGATTAATAATATGAAAAATAAATGTAATATATATATATATATATATATATATATATATATATATATATATATATATATATATATATATATATATATATATATATATATATATATATATATATATATATATATATATAAATATATATATAAAATCAGCCTTACACTATTATTTATATAAAAGAATATCGTTTCATTTTTTCTAATAAATCTCAGCAAACGTTTCATCGAAGCTCTGATATTTTATTTTTATATTGATTTTTCTTCCTGGAAAGTGCATTTCCCCCAAAAAACTACTGAATAATGCCATTTATTTGCTGCGTTCCTTACTGTAAAGGAAATTACGACAGTAGTAATACTTGAGTCAGTGTGTTTATATTTCCAAGAACTTTTAATTACATGCATAAAACTTACTCTTGGCGGCTCCTGAGGTAAAAAAAAAACCTTCCTTGGAACAGTAAATTTCCATTTTTTTTAAAATTCTTATTTAGAATGCATGAGTTTACTCATATTATATTTAGAAATAACTGAATATTAAAATTAAGTGTTTCATGAATATTTTAAATTTTAAAAGAAAGAGTGGTATAATATTAATTAAAAAAGAAAAAAATTATTTTTATAAACGTGTTATGGGAAATATAAAATATCAGTATGATAATACATAAATGCGTAATCATATCGTATATATGTCAAATGTATAAATATATAAATACATGTGGATATTAAATCACATTAATATGAAGATACTGGGAAATCAACTATTATTACCATAACACATATTTTTCATGAAAAATCTGATATTGAAATTGCGTAGTTGTAATTTTATTTATATGTGCTGATTCTCCAATTAAAAACTTACACAAATCTAACATTAAAATTTTTTTGCAGGAAATGTTTTTGCATAAGAAATAATCTGCTTTTAAATTTACCATATTTGTTTCCTCATATGATTGATCATGAATTTTTATAAATTTTCCTCATAAATTTTTCGGAATTTCAAATTGAAAGTAGGAAACAATTTCAATTTTTAAATTCAAAATTCTAGTAATTCTATTTAGTCTATATCAGAAGTATTTTTCATTTATACAATTATTTACAAAGATAAAAATCAAATATTAATTCGTTTATGTGATGAATTAAAATTTTAAATCACTATTTTATTGTGCTTTTCTAAAAAATAAAAATATATTTAGTGATAAATAAATTTAATAAATCTATTCTTTTAGTTTTTATATGTATAGGTTTTTAGTTTTTTTACATCTTTTAATTTTTAATAAAGAGAAATAATATATGAAATGTATTATTCAACTTTGCTTATGGAAATGAAATAATTTTTTAAATATGCTATTTGCTTTATAAATTTCCTTAAGCAATAAAGATTTATTATTTACTTTTAATACACACAATTCTGTTATTAACCCACTCTTAAAAATTGTGTCACAAAAATGATGAGATTAAAAATTTATATTTATTTAAAATATTTATTTAAAACAAAATTTATATACATAGGCACATTTATTGCTCATATGATTTAGTTGTAAAAATAGAAAATCAATTTTTTTTTTATTAAACTAGAATATCAAATTGTGTTTTAGGTTTGCTAATCTCGCACTCTAAGGAAGATAATATTAAAAGAGAAACATTTGTGTATGATAGATTCCTTTAATGAGTAACTGAAATTTACACTGATATAGATACTTGTTTCTGTGGTCATACACCTGAAGATATAGTAAAACAAATTGTTTGGGTGACTTCTAATATATTTTTTAAAAAATTATTATAAAGATAAAAACGATATAGCTAAAATACTCTAAAAAAACGTAAACTAAAAACTTTGGAAAAATAAAATCTCATTGAATATGTCGAATTCTAGTTATATTTTTATTACTAATTCTTATATTTATTGCTACTTTTGTTGTTATTATAACATTAAATATGCTATTAAGCTAATCCTGCCCAAGATTAATAAGATAAAAAATAAATGTAATGTATATATGATCAGCTTTTTAATGTTATTTATATAAAAGAATATCATTTCATTTTTTCTAATAAATCTCAGCAAACTTTTCATCGAAGTTCTGATACTTTATTTTTCATTCCTATTTATAAAACTGTGTTCCTCATGTATATTCTTGAATTGCATCCAGTTGTATAACAATGAATAATCAGTATATAAATATGCTTGTATATATTTTAAATTTTATAAATAAATGCTTTTTCTCATTTAAAGCTGTTTTTTTATTTTCGTGTTATTTACCTACCGTTTTAAAATCAAGAATATGCAATTTGATCTAACTATGATATTAAAAAATTAATGTTAAATTTTGTAGACAATTTTCGTAACAAATAATTAATAGGATAAACAATCTTATATTTTCTTTATAAGTCATTTTTTTCATAAATTCTTCCAAAGTTAGTATAATTATTTTATCTCTATTTAACTATCTAATTCGTCACACGTTAATTAAATACAACTTTAACAAATCTAAAATTATTTTCTGCAAATAAAATAATTTAAACTTTTGTTAATTTTAAAGTGATATAGTAAACTATTATTATATATTAATTTTAATATCTCACTAATATTAGTATTAATTAATCTAAGTATTTTTCAGCAATTGTTTGTGGTGGTTATATGTTTTCTTTTAAAACATCCTACACATTAATATGAAAAAAATTTAGTAAACTTATAATCTAACTCAATATTATTAACATAAAAATGGAAAAATAGTGATTCCTATTTTTGATATATGTATATAATTACAATGGATAATCAATATAAAAATGTCTATATTTTTAAATTTATAAATATTGATAACTTAAATTTGTTTTTCAGTTTTAGTGTAGTTTAATGCTTACTTTAAAATCGAAGACATGTAATTTGATATAATTGTGATATTAAAATTCTAAAATTAAATTTCATATAACTATTTAAGTAACAAATAAAAAAAGTATATATAAACAACTTTAAAATTGCAATTTTTTAAAAAAGTTTTACTATTTTCTAACGAAAATAAATTTCAAGTAAATTCTTCTAACTTTAAATAATGAACTAATTCTTAAAGTTAATTACTTCAACAGATCTAATCTTATTTTCTAAAAATAAAAACAACTTTTGGTTTGTAGAACTTAATGTGATATTTTACTTAATTTACAAAAAAAATATGTAAAAATTAAAAAAAATATGATGGTTTTACGCATGCAAATTTTCCTTAACTTTTGCCAATGAAACAGCAACGGCGAAGATTTCAATAGGTCTTCTTTTCATGACTCATAATTCACGCGCTCAGGCCTTGTATTATAGGGAGTGTTGGCTGAACGCATCCAGCATTACATCTCATGGTGACATAAGCGAATATAAATTAAACAAAAAAGCAGAGTAAGCTAGGCGAAGACAAAACATATAAAACTCTTCCGTGGGAACGAAACTCTTTCAGATCTACCGCAAAATTTGTCGATAAGGAGTGTCACCAGGGGAAGTATACAACTTTTCGACAGCAAAGTTTCAGTAAAATAGTTTTCTTCGTTAACAGAGTTGATTAGAATGCAGCCAAGGAAATATTGAGTGTGTTGTTTTTTAATGGCCCCTGGTAACAATAATTCAAGCTTCCAGTCAAATGTATAAATAAATGCAAATATCTTCCAGTGACGGGTCATTCCAAAGCTTTTCTTTGTAATTGTGCTGCTGTCAGCTTCCATTTGAATTGATCCTTTTTAAAACATCTTTGATATTTTCATATAAATTTGAATTTTAGAGTGGTTGTTAAATGAAACAGCCGTGCCATTTTTAAAATTACAGAGATGTAGTCTCTTCAGTTTCATTGCGAGTGTGTGATCAACTGCTCTGTAAATCTTCGGATTTATTCTGCCTCTCAACATTTCACTTTTTCTTGGAAATTTTTGTTAGTGCTGTAAATATGAGATAAGTTTCATTTTTATTTATTGTTTTATATATTTAATATTTATATATTTTTAAAAGTTGAGAGGTTTCTTCTTTCATTTGCGTTAAATTCAATAAATTTTTCCATTATGAATCGCTGGTGTGTTTTTGGTAAATAAGTTTGCGCTTGAATTTTAATATGAAGAAGATATTAAATTATTCTTAAAAACGTAGATTATTCAACTTAATTTTAACTCCTGATATATATTTATTATCAAATAATACTTCAATGGAATCACCTGTTTTTATTTTATGCATAATATTTTATTTCAGAATATTAAATTCTTAATAATGTTCTAAATATATTATTGTAATGCAATATAGAAAAATTATTTTTTTTAATTTATTCTCTAAATTTAAAAACTTTAAATAGCTCTTGAATGTAAATTTAATATCATTAAAGTAAGTCATTAGAGAATATTTTGTATTGCATTAAAAGAGTTAACTCATATTGAATTTTTAAGCAAAAAACTACAGAAGTTTTTATGTTGCAGTATCACTTAACTCAGCATCATTTCTTATTTTGTGTTTGACTCATATACTTTTAGGTTATAAATTTTATAACTTAAAGGTATATGAGTCAAACACAAAATAGTATTGTCATTATGTATTTATATATAGCATGTTATGTGTATACCTGATTTAATCATTTTAATAATATTGTGATACAAGTTAAGTTATTTTTATCTTTTGAAATATGATGACAAAATTTCATTTAGTAGCGCTTCGAAAATCTTTAAAAATAAGTGAAATACACTAAAACTATTTAACATTAAAAACTATATTTCATCAAATTATTTATAAATATCTAGATTTCTATGCTTTTTATACGAAAATAAAAACACCTTTATAAAAATTAATATTGCTAAAGTTAACTATAATACAAGAATACTTAAAAATTAATTGTGAAATTATTTTTAATTCGAGTAAAGTTCATATTAAAATTTTAAACAATAAATCAAATAATGTAATAATGGATGTTATTATTAGTTTTTATTTAAAAATTAAATTTTTTGCCGTAGTTTTACGAAATTACTTTGAAATAATAACTGTTTTTGTAAATCTATAAACACATTAATTAACTATATGCAAATATTTCTTTAGCTTGTTTTAACTGTATGTTTTAACGACATGCGTTATAAAGAATGCAATCACTAAGAAATGATATAGGTGTTATACAAAAGTTTTGCTGGAGTCACATATTGGAGTGAAAGAAAATTCTAGTTCTCTGATATGACAAATAAGCTGGTTTATCTTTTTTATCTATTTAATAAAGGCTTTCAAATCAATAAATTCTTTTGTTTTATAAATTCCTTCTTGATACAAAATTAAGAATCTAATTATAAAGCATACATTTAGTAAAAGTATTAATTTCAGTGATTTAGGTGCCAGAAAGTAAAATTTCCACATTTTATTTATTTCAATTAATGATAGAATTTGCTTTTGTTGAATATTCTATGCAATTCTTTTTATTTCTACCAAACATCATCTGTTTAATACAAGATACTACTGTGTGCGTGTGATACTATTAAAAAATATTATAGAATCATGTGAATATTTTTTTATCTCAAACAGAGATGCATCATTAAGAAAAAGTAACTGTGGTTTGTGAGAGTTTATGGGTAAGAAAGTCTGTCTACAAATTGGTTTGTCATTCAAATTAAGTGTAATATTTTGGAAAGTATGGAAAGTGCAGAATTTTTAAAATACGTTTTGTAAAGTAGTTAGTTATGAGTGCATATAAGAAAAATGCATATAGTATTAAAGCCATTATTTTTCAACTTCATTGCAACATTATGAAATCAGTAAAGCAAATTATATGATGTAAATAAAAAACTTATACTATTCATATTTTAATAAAATTGCTAAACTATATTATAATTTTATTTTCAATTTGAGCCTACCATCAAATTTTATGTATGCTCTTAGACTCACTATTTATTATTTTACGACTTCCATACACTTCATTAGAAAAAGTTATCCTTTTCCATCTTAAATTTTTATTAATAATCATACTTATTCTAATTTTTTATAATTTAACTTTAATAAAATTCTATTTTTAAATAAGTTTTTAGGTGAATGTTTAATTCTTACTAAATTTAAGTCGATTCTTGATTTTTATATATTGTGTGTGTGTCGGTCTTCTATAATTTTTCATTAAAACTGTTAGTTGCATTGATTTGTATAATGTTTAATTTGAAATAAAATTGAGAATCATGATTGTGTATCAGTCATTTTCTTTGCACTACAAAAATATAAAAGAAAAAGATTGTCCAAGATTGTGAAAAATGTTTTAGAATTTTACATCTCTTAGTTTTACATTTTCTTATTTTTCTTTTAATAATTTGATTGCCGTTCTAAATATTTGTAAACTATATAATATCGATTCAGGGCGCTGATTTTATTTAAATAAATTCACCGATGTTCCATTTATAAAACAGTGTAGATAAATATATTTTAAATTACTAGGTTAACTGAAATATTTATCGCGTTATGTGAATTTAAGTCAGTAAGGGGCTTCTTTCATTTAGTCAGAGCACCACGAAGGTGAAAGTACAACTTTGCTCTTCAAATCCTCCGATAGATTACAATACCAAAGGATCCACTCCTCAATTTTGACGTAGTTCTAAAGGGGCAGGAAATTTTCTCCAGATATTTGCACTCATGATAACCGTTCAACAACCGACCACAGGAATTTCTATTCCACAGATTTAACGAGCACGATATCGCATGTACTCTGTGGACCTTTGGCGGCATTGGGAATCGAACTCCGCACTTCCTGGTGGAAAACCAATGCCCTAAAAATTAGTCTACTACGCCCTCACACAAAATCTGTTGTTACAAATCCAATCCAGAATAGCGGAGCTACACCAGATCCATGAGCCCACGTACTCTCAAAAATCAAGAAAAGGAGGGGTTCTCCAAGGAGCTCCCATATCGAGAATTGAGTGCACTCAAGTAAGTCACACAAAATCTAATATTACTTAATGTCGAAACGAAGCGTTGTATTTTGACATTCAAATACAATTTTAAATAATATTGACACATAATATTGTTTAACATCGAAATGGAATATCCAAACAATATTATATACCATCGAATAATATTATTTAATGTTGAAATACAAAATGATATAGCATTTTATATAGGTGGGGTCACTTTAATATTCAACGATTTTAAAATATCATTTTGCATTATATGTATGTATGTATATTTATTTATTCATTCATTCATCTAATATAAAAATAAATATTAGATTGTGTCAGGTGATGTTTATTTTAATCATTGTTCAAAAACAGTTAAATGCATTATTTCCTATTATAAAAATCAGTAAAACTTTTAAATAGCTGTAATAACTAGTTAATATGTTGTTTAATTACTAATTTGTTTTAATCATTGCAGATACTTCTAATAATCAGCACTATATTTCTAAAATAATCAAATAATTTTCCAAATAATTAAGCGAAATGCTTCTGATACTTTAATACCTACAAACTGCGGAATTTTAATTATTAGAAAAAAAAAATAAGCTAACTAAGTTGCCGGACAATAAACATCAGGGCATATAGTAAGCTAAAGATTTCAGTTGAAATTTTAAGGAAAAATTTCGATTATAAATGTTTTATAATAAATTCCCCGTACCGAATGATTTCTGTTTATAATTATGTAGAAAATATCGTTCCATACTGAAATCCAAGTAGATATTATATATAATTTAGTATTTCTTGAAATGTTTAGCACAAGTAATAAAATGAATGTAAGACACTTATGAAAAATTTTAAAATAGAAGGAGAATGAAAGCAAAATCTAATAGGGGAAATCTTTACGCTGCTCTTACAATAGTTACAACTCTAATAATTAAATATTTAATACTACAGAATCTTTGTTAATATCACATTTTTTCACATATTCAAATTAGTTCTACATTAAATATTTTTCCTTTCACTGAACTATAACTACTTTGAAATGCTAAAGATCAGAAGTGATAAATTTCGAGAAAGATTGTTTAAAAGAAGGTAATATAGTAAAATAATGATTCAACTTCCTTCTTCTTTTGATAGATATCAGGTATAAATATTTTGCAATACTTGATTACTTTAATCAAATGCTTTAAAATAGTTTTGATTAAAGAGGTAAATATTCGTGAAACGCAATTTTGTAAGCATAAATTCACTAACCACAGATGAATACTTTATCTAGTTTCAACAACATTAGTTTTGCATTAAAATGTTAACCTATTAAAAATACACAAATACCTTAGTTCATTATTTTACCGCAACGATAAATTTTCTTATGTTAGCAACATCTTATTAAAACTCGAATCATTTAGCTTAATATCAGAATTAACTCATTGAAATTTTATTTCTAAAATACAAGAAAGGATTAAGAAAGTCATACCATAGTGCTTATTTGTAATATTTTGTTTCAAGATTGTAAAAGTATAAATTATAATTTAGTATAATTGTAAATTATAATTTAGTATGTTCTCCACTGTTTTTCTTATGCAGAATAAAATTTGTGATTACTAAATTCAAACGTTTCTTATATATATATAATTTGATCATTAGTTTCAGGTGAAATCGTTTTATAATGTCTCTGAAACAGATGCGTTTCTTAAGTAAGTGGTGAAAATTCT
Organism: Latrodectus elegans; assembly: GCA_030067965.1. Lineage (NCBI taxonomy): Eukaryota > Metazoa > Arthropoda > Arachnida > Araneae > Theridiidae > Latrodectus > Latrodectus elegans. Next base: position 133,851,834 of record CM057814.1, read on the forward strand.
GCACATTTTAGAAAATTGATAATTGAAAACCGTATTTTTTTAAATTTGAATATTTAATTCTAAAGAAAAATTATTAATAAGATATTACGATATAGAATTAAATTTAATTTCATCACCGTAAGATTTATGCTTCAATTGTTTTAAATGTCTCGATTTATGTTCGTACTTTTAGTTGGTTCTTAAATAAATATAATGAGTAAAAAACATTGTGAAAGTTTGTAAGTGTCTTCAGTAAAGTATGCGTCATGCTAATACCTAATCATTGTTTCCATTTTCCGATAACTATATCTTATGAATTTATTTTATATATATCGAGTTCAAATGACAGATAAAATTGTCAGCTGCCAACAAACCTTTTCATGAACTGGATAAGGTAAAAGATATATGACTCAACTAGATACATAATGGGTATTTTTACTTGTTTAATAATAAACTTGTAATTTTTTTGAATTTCATTAAAGAAAATACAATTTTCAACGAAATATTTTTTTATATATGAAGTTTGTAACCATAAATTCAAAAAGTTATGTTGAAGACACATCTTTGTATAAATTATCAACTTGCTTTAGAGTGTGGTTTTAAAACCTTTATTATTTTTAATAAACTAATAAAAATGTTGAGAATTATGCTGCAACTCCTTATGCAAATTATGTACAGCTGAAATAAAATCTAATTATAATTTAAAAAGTATGTTATGTATTTGAATTCCATATTTACTTGAACATTGATCCAACATATTTATAAGTTTTGAGTTTCCTTTAACTCATTTAATTTTAATGCAAAGGACTTTTTAAATCTTGGTGCCATTCAACTTTACATTCTTCTTGTCGGTTTCTAAATAAGTAATGAAATGATATTGAAGACAAGAGTGTCTGCAAGTATGGACGCTTTTTGTAAATGGAAAATAATTTATTTCAGAAAAAACATTATTCATTTAAGTGTTTATTTATGATATTACTTTAGAATTCTTTATTTTTATCTGTATGTTTGCAAATGCGATACGGATGATTTTTGTTACTTTAATAAATTTTACATGTCTCAAATTATAGTTTAATTATTTCTGATATTCGATACGATTCTGAAAAATTTCTTCTGCTTTGTTTCATTCGAGTATTATGATTGCCATCTTACAAGGAATTTTATACAATTTTTATAACATGATTGACGATTTAAGTAATGAAATTGAATGAAGCCTCTAAATATAATCGGTTCGTAATTTTGAACAATTTTAAGCTACGAGGTCGACACCTGAGCATTCTAACCGTCGTCGTCACCTCTCCAGGACCATGAATAATGAATTTTTAGATTATTTTAAATTTACAACCCTAATAATTCATTTATTTGCATCGATATCTATTTCTTACCTTAAATAAGCTTTATGCGATTTCAAGTTTGTTAACACAAATCAAAACATTGAATGTTAACTGATCTTAATTTAATCTACCGCAAAGTTTTATTTTATATGTATAAGGGAGACGAAAATGCGCTAAAACACAGGTGAGTATAATTTTATTTTCTTCTTTGGATTTCGTTTCATATTATTTTCGAAAGAGAAGTTGAAACTCCTCAATCAGGTGAGCATCACTTTTTTTTTTTTTTTTGTCGCAAAGCTTAACATTTTGTGTTGGAAATTACCGGCGCAATTAGCAGATCTCTGATGGAAATCAATAATTTATTTATTTAGAAAAAGGTGTCATTCATATTTTCCCCACATAAAACAAGAAAAAGATGAGTAAATCCTTTTCTCATTTTACTTCTGCATGTTTCGATGTTTTATTTAAAATAGAGGAGAAGAAATGTTTGTGTGTGTGCAAGAATAATGTCTATTAATTTACAAGAATGTATCTTTGGTGCATTTTTACATAGGTAAGATGAAGCTATCAAACAGGTAAGTATATTTTTTTTTTCAGGAGAGTCCCTTTGCGATTTAAATAAGAGATAAAAAAATTTTTTTTTCTTGCCTTGCATTAAAGTAGAGTTGATGACGCCTTGCATAACTTTGCGTGTACTTTAAAATCATTAATATTATTGCATTAGATTCCTTAATTATTATATTTAATTAAATTTCTTGACAATATTTAGAGACAGAAACGAAAAAATGAAGAGGATTTATTATGTAAAAAGAGTCCATTATAAGACCCGAGCAGGGTCGGGACTCCTATGCGAATAATGAGTGCAGTATGAAACCCGCGACGACTTAAATTCTCTGTTGAGTCTTCAACCCCCCGTCTCGTGGAGGGGGGGGGGGGTAAAAAGTACTTTTCTTTAGAGACCTATCGGAGAAAGGGTACGATGAAGGGCACTCTGTTGGTGGTATCGCGCGCCTGTCGATCGCCCCTAAGGGGAGGTCGCTATGCCGGGCGCTACGCGCCCGGCATGCAGGGAGGGGGGTGGGGCGACATCCGCCTGCGCGATGCCACCAACAGAGTGCGTACTTGTGCGTATGCACGTTTGCGAAAGTGTGGTTGGAGCGTCTACGGATATTTCTGTCATGCCATGCTCCAAGTAGCACAAAGATCCTGGCCAATATTGCGAATGTCGATCCGCTGATGCTAAATAATATTGTACGATATTCCTAAAATTAGTTTTTTGTAAAAAATTTGGGAATTATAATGAAGAGAATGATTTCAGAAGATTGTTCATAAAGCTTATCCATGGTGTACAAATCTTTTTTCCTTTCCTTTTTTTTTTTTTTTTTTAAATACTCTGAACATCGATTAGTATTGTATAATATTCCAGAGGCAATACTGCTCAGTGAATGTTAATTAATATCTCTGCAACAGTCAATGATTTCTATGTGGTAGACCGATGGCTGAGTGGTTAGCGCTCCTGACTCCTGATCTGTGGGTCTCGGGTTCAAATCCAGGTTCGGACATGGATGTTACTTTCTTTCTCTGACCTTTCTTCTTTGGTGACGAGTTTGTGGTGGTATGGCGCGGGCAATGCTACTCGTCTCCGTGACATTGTTCACAGGTGCCCGCTATAATGATTAGTTTAATCTATTCGCGTTGCCTATATAATGTGCTAATTATAATATAGTTCGTTAGATTACTGATCTAGTTTTAGTTGACATATTATTAAAATAAAATGTGCACAAAAGGCGTTTGATTTGAAATAAGTAATACATAGGTCTTAAATAGATTTGAGTTCAAAAGAAATGATTTAAAAACCTGCTGTTCTCGTTATTTATTGTTCTCTATTAATTTACCCTATTCAGTGAATAATATGTAGATGGATTTTGCTATGTTTTCGAAGAGTTTTTCATAATATATTTTACGCTAGATTTTAGTAATATTTTAATTATGACTATAGAAAGATCATAATTTTTCATACGTGTTTCCATAAATATTTAATTTTAATTTTACTATTTTATCTCATTCTAGTTAAGTTAATATTTTCAATTACTTGAATGATTTATTGAATACCTTTGTGAGTAATATATATTTTTAATACAGTGTAACATACTGTTCTGCCAATTTTTCCTTGAATATTTAAAAAATGTTAACAGTTTATGTTATGTTGAAATTTAAGTATAGCCTATGATCTATTTCTTTCCATTTAAAAATGTGGATACTATTATCAATGAATATAAAGATCATGCTACCGAAATTTTTTAAAAAGACTTAATTAGTTTGTATAAAATTCTGCAGAGGAGAGTAAAAATTTGTATCTTGAACCATTAATTTTAGTGAAAATATTATTTTTAATTCAAAATCTGACACTGAAAAATTCTTAATTATTTTTAAAAACACTAAAATGTTTAGCCATGAAATTCAAGATACATCGTAACACAATGAGTTGTTTGTTAAAAATATTGCAATTAAATTATTTTAGAACTTTGATTATCTGATGAGACATTACCATCAATATTAAAAGATTGTTCTTCAGCTTAATAGAGAAAAATGGGTTTTTAATTGAAATTGAAAATTTTAGAAGTAATTTTAAATTTGCATTATTTTTTAATTCTTATGTTGTCATATTTATTTACATCAAATGCCAACCAAATATTCATATGTAAAAATATGAAAAATCTATATTTTAAATATTTAAAGGATGGAGCTTCTCTAGCAATTTATAGTGAGAGATTGAAGATAAAATTTTCCTCAAGTTTAAGTGCTAAAAATTGATTATTTTTCATAAGATATTTTTATTGATTCAATTTTGTTCTAAATGTATAATTATATAATATTCATTTGTATAAATTTTATTTTCTGATATGTTCTAAAGATTAAATCTGAGACATAAGCAACTTTAAGAGTTGTAAATTTTATAATTCCACTGTACAGCTAGTTATTTCTCTTACTTATTTATTACATTCAGCAATTAAAATTTCTGCTATTGTTAAATTTTTGATTTTGTAATTAAATTAAGTTTAATGTTTTTAAGTATATTGAGCTATATATTTATGAAAAAGAGACATTTCATTCAAAACTAATTTTTGCTTCTGAGAAAAATAAAATAGTATGTAATGAAGTAGCAGTGTTTTTGCTTTTTCAATTACATCTGTATAAACTTTTTAATTAATTAAGAACTATTTTACATTTCTATAAAAACACATTGAAATTTTTGCAACTAGTTTGTGCATGATCTATAAAAGTACATTAAATGCAAGCAATTCTATGTGAAGATAAAAATATTTTTTCATCATTCCTTAAAATTTTCAGTTAAATAAAAAATATTTTTCTATTTATTAGGTATATAGGGTATATATTTATTAGGTATCTTTTTGAATGTTAAAAGTTTTAATGGACATCTTTAAAATATTTATTATCATCTATTTCTTCATCATCTTTTAGCTGTATCTTTTAACTACATGAGTTATAAAGAATGCAATCACTAAGAAATGATATAGGTGTTATACAAAAGTTTTGCTGGAGTCACATATTGGAGTGAAAGAAAATTCTAGTTCTCTTATATGACAAATAAGCTGGTTTATCTTTTTATCTATTTAATAAAGGCTTTCAAATCGATAAATTCTTTTGTTTCATAAATTCCTTCTTGATACAAAATTAAGAATCTAATTATAAAGCATACATTTAGTAAAAGTATTAATTTCAGTGATTTAGGTGCCATAAAGTAAAATTTCCACATTTTATTTATTTCAATTAATGATAGAATTTGCTTTTGTTGAATATTCTATGCAATTCTTTTTATTTCTACCAAACATCATCTGTTTAATACAAGATACTACTGTGTGCGTGTGATACTATTAAAAATATTACAGAATCATGTGAATATTTTTTATCTCAAACAGAGATGCATCATTAAGAAAAAGTAACTGTGGTTTGTGAGAGTTTATGGGTAAGAAAGTCTGTCTACAAATTGGTTTGTCATTCAAATTAAGTGTAATATTTTGAAAAGTATGGAAAGTGCAGAATTTTTAAAATACGTGTTGTAAAGTAGTTAGTTATGAGTGCATATAAGAAAAATGCATATAGTATTAAAGCCATTATTTTTCAACTTCATTGCAACATTATGAAATCAGTAAAGCAAATTATATGATGTAAATAAAAAACTTATACTATTCATATTTTAATAAAATTGCTAAACTATATTATAATTTTATTTTCAATTTGAGCCTACCATCAAATTTTATGTATGCTCTTAGACTCACTATTTATTATTTTACGACTTCCATACACTTCATTAGAAAAAGTTATCCTTTTCCATCTTAAATTTTTATTAATAATCATACTTATTCTAATTTTTTATAATTTAACTTTAATAAAATTCTATTTTTAAATAAGTTTTTAGGTGAATGTTTAATTTTTACTAAATTTAAGTGGATTCTTGATTTTTATATATTGTGTGTGTGTCGGTCTTCTATAATTTTTCATTAAAACTGTTAGTTGCATTGATTTGTATAATGTTTAATTTGAAATAAAATTGAGAATCATGATTGTGTATCAGTCATTTTCTTTGCACTACAAAAATATAAAAGAAAAAGATTGTCCAAGATTGTGAAAAATGTTTTAGAATTTTACATCTCTTAGTTTTACATTTTCTTATTTTTCTTTTAATAATTTGATTGCCGTTCTAAATATTTGTAAACTATATAATATCGATTCAGAGCTCTGATTTTATTTAAATAAATTCACCGATGTTCCATTTATAAAACAGTGTAGATAAATATATTTTAAATTACTAGGTTAACTGAAATATTTATCGCGTTATGTGAATTTAAGTCAGTAATGGGCTTCTTTCATTTAGTCAGAGCACCACGAAGGTGAAAGTACAACTTTGCTCTTCAAATCCTCCGATAGATTACAATACCAAAGGATCCACTCCCTCAATTTTGACGTAGTTCTAAAGGGGCAGGAAATTTTCTCCAGATATTTGCACTCATGATAACCGTTCAACAACCGACCACAGGAATTTCTATTCCACAGATTTAACGAGCACGATATCGCATGTACTCTGTGGACCTTTGGCGGCATTGGGAATCGAACTCCGCACTTCCTGGTGGAAAACCAATGCCCTAAAAATTAGTCTACTACGCCCTCACACAAAATCTGTTGTTACAAATCCAATCCAGAATAGCGGAGCTACACCAGATCCATGAGCCCACGTACTCTCAAAAATCAAGAAAAGGAGGGGTTCTCCAAGGAGCTCCCATATCGAGAATTGAGTGCACTCAAGTAAGTCACACAAAATCTAATATTACTTAATGTCGAAACGAAGCGTTGTTTTTGACATTCAAATACAATTTTAAATAATATTGACACATAATATTGTTTAACATCGAAATGGAATATCCAAACAATATTATATACCATCGAATAATATTATTTAATGTTGAAATACAAAATGATATAGCATTTTATATAGGTGGGGTCACTTTAATATTCAACGATTTTAAAATATCATTTTGCATTATATGTATGTATGTATATTTATTTATTCATTCATTCATCTAATATAAAAATAAATATTAGATTGTGTCAGGTGATGTTTATTTTAATCATTGTTCAAAAACAGTTAAATGCATTATTTCCTTTTATAAAAATCAGTAAAACTTTTAAATAGCTGTAATAACTAGTTAATATGTTGTTTAATTACTAATTTGTTTTAATCATTGCAGATACTTCTAATAATCAGCACTATATTTCTAAAATAATCAAATAATTTTCCAAATAATTAAGCGAAATGCTTCTGATACTTTAATACCTACAAACTGCGGAATTTTAATTATTAGAAAAAAAAATAATAAGCTAACTAAATTGCCGGACAATAAACATCAGGGCATATAGTAAGCTAAAGATTTCAGTTGAAATTTTAAGGAAAAATTTCGATTATAAATGTTTTATAATAAATTCCCCGTACCGAATGATTTCTGTTTATAATTATGTAGAAAATATCGTTCCATTCGGAAATCCATGTAGTTATTATATATATTTTAGTATTTCTTGAATTGTTTTGCACAAGTATTAAAATGAATGTATGTCACTGATGAAAATTTGTTTTTAGAAGGAGAATGAAAGCAAAATCTAATAGGGAAATCTTTACGCTGCTCTTACAATAGTTACAACTCTAATAATTAAATATTTAATACTACAGAATCTTTGTTAATATCACATTTTTTCACATATTCAAATTAGTTCTACATTAAATATTTTTCCTTTCACTGAACTATAACTACTTTGTAATGCTAAAGATCAGAAGTGATAAATTTCGAGGAAGATTGTTTAAAAGAAGGTAATATAGTAAAATAATGATTCAACTTCCTTCTTCTTTTGATAGATATCAGGTATAAATATTTTGCAATACTTGATTACTTTAATCAAATTCATTTAAATAGTTTTGATTAAAGAGGTAAATATTCGTGAAACGCAATTTTGTAAGCATAAATTCACTAACCACAGATGAATACTTTATCTAGTTTCAACAACATTAGTTTTGCATTAAAATGTTAACCTATTAAAAATACACAAATACCTTAGTTCATTATTTTACCGCAACGATAAATTTTCTTATGTTAGCAACATCTTATTAAAACTCGAATCATTTAGCTTAATATCAGAATTAACTCATTGAAATTTTATTTCTAAAATACAAGAAAGGATTAAGAAAGTCATACCATAGTGCTTATTTGTAATATTTTGTTTCAAGATTGTAAAAGTATAAATTATAATTTAGTATAATTGTAAATTATAATTTAGTATGTTCTCCACTGTTTTTCTTATGCAGAATAAAATTTGTGATTACTAAATTCAAACGTTTCTTATATATATATAATTTGATCATTAGTTTCAGGTGAAATCGTTTTATAATGTCTCTGAAACAGATGCGTTTCTTAAGTAAGTGGTGAAAATTCTGCACATTTTAGAAATTGATAATTGAAAACCGTATTTTTTTAAGTTTGAATATTTAATTCTAAAGAAAAATTATTAATGAGATATTACGATATAGAATTAAATTTAATTTCATCACCGTAAGATTTATGCTTCAATTGTTTTAAATGTCTCGATTTATGTTCGTACTTTTAGTTGGTTCTTAAATAAATATAATGAGTAAAAAACATTGTGAAAGTTTGTAAGTGTCTTCAGTAAAGTATGCGTCATGCTAATACCTAATCATTGTTTCCATTTTTTCCGATAACTATATCTTATGAATTTATTTTATATATATCGAGTTCAAATGACAGATAAAATTGTCAGCTGCCAACAAACCTTTTCATGAACTGGATAAGGTAAAAGATATATGACTCAAATAGATACATAATGGGTATTTTTACTTGTTTAATAATAAACTTGTAATTTTTTTGAATTTCATTAAAGAAAATACAATTTTCAACGAAATATTTTTATATATGAAGTTTGTAACCATAAATTCAAAAAGTTATGTTGAAGACACATCTTTGTATAAATTATCAACTTGCTTTAGAGTGTGGTTTTAAAACCTTTATTATTTTTAATAAACTAATAAAAATGTTGAGAATTATGCTGCAACTCCTTATGCAAATTATGTACAGCTGAAATAAAATCTAATTATAATTTAAAAAGTATGTTATGTATTTGAATTCCATATTTACTTGAACATTGATCCAACATATTTATAAGTTTTGAGTTTCCTTTAACTCATTTAATTTTAATGCAAAGGACTTTTAAATCTTGGTGCCATTCAACTTTACATTCTTCTTGTCGGTTTCTAAATAAGTAATGAAATGATATTGAAGACAAGAGTGTCTGTAAGTATGGACGCTTTTTGTAAATGGAAAATAATTTATTTCAGAAAAGACATTATTCATTTAAGTGTTTATTTATGATATTACTTTAGAATTCTTTATTTTTATCTGTATGTTTGCAAATGCGATACGGATGATTTTTGTTACTTTAATAAATTTTACATGTCTCAAATTATAGTTTAATTATTTCTGATATTCGATACGATTCTGAAAAATTTCTTCTGCTTTGTTTCATTCGAGTATTATGATTGCCATCTTACAAGGAATTTTATACAATTTTTATAACATGATTGACGATTTAAGTAATGAAATTGAATGAAGCCTCTAAATATAATCGGTTCGTAATTTTGAACAATTTTAAGCTACGAGGTCGACACCTGAGCATTCTAACCGTCGTCGTCACCTCTCCAGGACCATGAATAATGATTTTTTAGATTATTTTAAATTTACAACCCTAATAATTCATTTATTTGCATCGATATCTATTTCTTACCTTAAATAAGCTTTATGCGATTTCAAGTTTGTTAACACAAATCAAAACATTGAATGTTAACTGATCTTAATTTAATCTACCGCAAAGTTTTATTTTATATGTATAAGGGAGACGAAAATGCGCTAAAACACAGGTGAGTATAATTTTATTTTCTTCTTTGGATTTCGTTTTATATTATTTTCGAAAGAGAAGTTGAAACTCCTCAATCGGGTGAGCATCACTTTTTTTTTTTTTTTTTTTTTTTTTTTGTCGCAAAGCTTAACATTTTGTGTTGGAAATTACCGGCGCAATTAGCAGATCTCTGATGGAAATCAATAATTTATTTATTTAGAAAAAGGTGTCATTCATATTTTCCCCACATAAAACAAGAAAAAGATGAGTAAATCCTTTTCTCATTTTACTTCTGCATGTTTCGATGTTTTATTTAAAATAGAGGAGAAGAAATGTTTGTGTGTGTGCAAGAATAATGTCTATTAATTTACAAGAATGTATCTTTGGTGCATTTTCACATAGGTAAGATGAAGCTATCAAACAGGTAAGTATATTTTTTTTTTCAGGAGAGTCCCTTTGCGATTTAAATAAGAGATAAAAAAATTTTTTTTTTTCTTTCCTTGCATTAAAGTAAAGTTGATGACGCCTTGCCTAACTTTGTGTGTACTTTAAAATCATTAATATTATTACATTAGATTCCTTAATTATTATATTTAATTAAATTTCTTGACAATATTTAGAGACAGAAACGAAAGACTGAAGAAAAAAAAATGAAGAGGAGTTATTATGTAAAAAGAGTCCATTATAAGACCCAAGCAGGGTCGGGACTCCTATGCGAATAATGAGTGCAGTATGAAACCCGCGACGACTTAAATTCTCTGTTGAGTCTTCAACCCCCCGTCTCGTGGAGGGGGGGGGGGGTAAAAAGTACTTTTCTTTAGAGACCTATCGGAGAAAGGGTACGATGAAGGGCACTCTGTTGGTGGTATCGCGCGCCTGTCGATCGCCCCTAAGGGGAGGTCGCTATGCCGGGCGCGTAGCGCCCGGCATGCAGGGAGGGGGGTGGGGGCGACATCCGCCTGCGCGATGCCACCAACAGAGTGCGTACTTGTGCGTATGCACGTTTGCGAAAGTGTGGTTGGAGCGTCTACGGATATTTCTGTCATGCCATGCTCCAAGTAGCACAAAGATCCTGGCCAATATTGCGAATGTCGATCCGCTGATGCTAAATAATATTGTACGATATTCCGAAAATTTGTTTTTTGTAAAAAATTTGGGAATTATAATGAAGAGAATGATTTCAGAAGATTGTTCTTAAAGCTTATCCATGGTGTAAAAATCTTTTTTTTTTTTTTTTTTAATACTCTGAACATCGATTAGTATTGTATAATATTCCAGAGGCAATACTGCTCAGTGAATGTTAATTAATAACTCTGTAAATTTCAATGATTTCTATGTGTTCGACCGATGGCTGAGTGGTTAGCGCTCCTGACTCCTGAGCTGTGGGCCTCGGGTTCGAATCCATGTTCGGACATGGATGTTACTTTCTTTCTCTGACCTTTCTTCTTTGGTGACGAGTTTGTGGTGGTATGGCGCGGGCAATGCTACTCGTCTCCGTGACATTGTTCACAGGTGCCCGCTATAATGATTAGTTTAATCTATTCGCGTTGCCTATATAATGTGCTAATTATAATATATAGTTCGTTAGATTATTGATCTAGTTTTAGTTGACATATTATTAAAATAAAATGTGCGCAAAAGGCGTTTGATTTGAAATAAGTAATACATAGGTCTTAAATAGATTTGAGTTCAAAAGAAATGATTTAAAAACCTGCTGTTCTCGTTATTTATTGTTCTCTATTAATTTTTCCTATTCAGTGAATAATATGTAGATGGATTTTGCTATGTTTTCGAAGAGTTTTTCATAATATATTTTACGCTAGATTTTAGTAATATTTTAATTATGACTATAGAAAGATCATAATTTTTCATACCTGTTTCCATAAATATTTAATTTTACTATTTTATTCCATTCTAGTTAAGTTAGTATTTTCAATTACTTGAATGATTTACTGAATACCTTTGTGAGTAATATATATTTTTAATACAGTGTAACATACTGTTCTGCCAATTTTTCCTTGAATATTTAGAAAATGTTAACAGTTTATGTTATGTTGAAATTTAAGTATAGCCTATGATCTATTTCTTTCCATTTAAAATGTGGATACTATTATCAATGAATATAAAGATCATGCTACCGAAATTTTTTAAAAAGACTTAATTAGTTTGTATAAAATTCTGCAGAGGAGAGTAAAAATTTGTATCTTGAACCATTAATTTTAGTGAAAATATTATTTTAATTCAAAATCTGACACTGAAAAATTCTTAATTATTTTTAAAAAACACTAAAATGTTTAGCCATGAAATTCAAGATACATCGTAACACAATGAGTTGTTTGTTAAAAATATTGCAATTAAATTATTTTAGAACTTTGATTATCTGATGAGACATTACCATCAATATTAAAAGATTGTTCTTCAGCTTAATAGAGAAAAATGGGTTTTTAATTGAAATTGAAAATTTTAGAAGTAATTTTAAATTTGCATTATTTTTTTAATTCTTATGTTGTCATATTTATTTACATCAAATGCCAACCAAATATTCATATGTAAAAATATGAAAAATCTATATTTTAAATATTTAAAGGATGGAGCTTCTCTAGCAATTTATAGTGAGAGATTGAAGATAAAATTTTCCTCAAGTTTAAGTGCTAAAAATTGATTATTTTTCATAAGATATTTTTATTGATTCAATTTTGTTCTAAATGTATAATTATATAATATTCATTTGTATAAATTTTATTTTCTGATATGTTCTAAAGATTAAATCTGAGACATAAGCAACTTTAAGAGTTGTAAATTTTTATAATTCCACTGTACAGCTAGTTATTTCTCTTACTTATTTATTACATTCAGCAATTAAAATTTCTGCTATTGTTAAATTTTTGATTTTGTAATTAAATTAAGTTTAATGTTTTTAAGTATATTGAGATATATATTTATGAAAAGAGACATTTCATTCAAAACTAATTTTTGCTTCTGAGAAAAATAAAATAGTATGTAATGAAGTAGCAGTGTTTTTGCCTTTTCAATTACATCTGTATAAACTTTTTAATTAATTAAGAACTATTTTACATTTCCATAAAAACACATTGAAATTTTTTCAACTAGTTTGTGCATGATCTATAAAATTACATTAAATGCAAGCAATTCTATGTGAAGATAAAAATATTTTTTCATCATTCCTTAAAATTTTCAGTTAAATAAAAAATATTTTTCTATTTATTAGGTATATAGGGTATATATTTATTAGGTATCTTTTTGAATGTTAAAAGTTTTAATGGACATCTTTAAAATATTTATTACCATCTATTTCTTTAGCATCTTTTAGCTGTATTTTTAGCTACATGTGTTTTAAAAAATGCAATCACTAAGAAATGATATAGGTGTTATACAAAAGTTTTGCTGGGGTTACATATTGGAGTGAAAGAAAATTCTAGTTCTCTGATATGACAAATAAGCTGGTTTATCTTTTTTATCTATTTAATAAAGGCTTTCAAATCAATAAATTCTTTTGTTTCATAAATTCCTTCTTGATACAAAATTAAGAATCTAATTATAAAGCATACATTTAGTAAAAGTATTAATTTCAGTGATTTAGGTGCCATAAAGTAAAATTTCCACACTTTATTTATTTCAATTAATGATAGAATTTGCTCTTTTGTTGAATATTCTATGCAATTCTTTTTATTTCTACCAAACATCATCTGTTTAATACAAGATACTACTGTGTGCGTGTGATACTATTAAAAAATATTATAGAATCATGTGAATATTTTTTTATCTCAAACAGAGATGCATCATTAAGAAAAAGTAACTGTGGTTTGTGAGAGTTTATGGGTAAGAAAGTCTGTCTACAAATTGGTTTGTCATTCAAATTAAGTGTAATATTTTGGAAAGTATGGAAAGTGCAGAATTTTTAAAATACGTTTTGTAAAGTAGTTAGTTATGAGTGCATATAAGAAAAATGCATATAGTATTAAAGCCATTATTTTTCAACTTCATTGCAACATTATGAAATCAGTAAAGCAAATTATATGATGTAAATAAAAAACTTATACTATTCATATTTTAATAAAATTGCTAAACTATATTGTAATTTTATTTTCAATTTGAGCCTACCATCAAAATTTATGTATGCTCTTAGACTCACTATTTATTATTTTACGACTTCCATACACTTCATAAGAAAAAGTTATCCTTTTTCATCTTAAATTTTTATTAGTAATCATATTTATTCTAATTTTTTATAATTTAACTTTAATAAAATTCTATTTTTAAATAAGTTTTTAGGTGAATGTTTAATTTTTACTAAATTTAAGTGGATTCTTGATTTTTATATATTGTGTGTGTGTTTGTCTTCTATAATTTTTCATTAAAACTGTTAGTTGCATTGATTTGTATAATGTTT
>CM057814.1:133866132-133922626 GCA_030067965.1 Latrodectus elegans
ATTCCCGTAGTTAATCAGGTATCATTTCTTGGGCTTATATTTTATAAAAAGCAACCTTCCGACCAGATATCTTAGATTTGCGCAAAAGATGCGAAAAATAATCAAATATTCTGGAAAGTTCTCTAATACCTCTTGGGGTGCAGATCGCAAAACATTACTCCGAGTGTATAAGTCAGCTATTCCCATCGCGAATTGACTATGGTAGCGTAGTTTATGGATCAGCCAGATAACCAGTTTTGCGCAAATTAGACCCTGTTCATCACTAAGCTTTACGAACCTGTTCTGGACCATTCCGGAATTCTCCTGTCCAGAGCCTTTATGTAATTTGCAACCAGTTACTTCTTGATCTGAGACGTAAGCAACTCTCTCTACATTACTATTTTTTAAATGCTAATGTATCGCAACACCCTTTGAGATCAATGGTTACTTGTCCCTCTTGGTTAGGCTATATAATGTACGGCCATACATTATATTACCATTTTATGAGCATACAAATTCATTCCTGTCTAAATCTGAGTTTCCTGATTTATATATTCAAGTCACAGATGCTCTAAGATTTCCTGCTTGTAATATTCCTGTAGTCAATATAATCAAACCCCTTACTGGATACACAATCAACTACATTTCCCCTTATTTTGCAACAAAGTTATTTTCACACATTCATTCCCATTATTCCTCCCACATCTCTGTATATACAGATGGCTCAAAATCAAGCAGTCGCGTTGGTTGTGGTATTGTTGTTGGAAATACAATTTACAGCTATAAACTGCATGCACTTTCATTCTGTGTATACAGCTAAAGATGTTGCTATTAAACGTGCTCTAGAAATACACACACAATCCAGCCTTCATCGAAAATACACTAGATCTAGTACAGATAGAATGAGTATGTTCATGCAGTTAGACCATTTTAATGATAAGTGTCATCAAATTATTGTGAAAATATTGGAAAATTTAAATATAATGAAGAACAAAGGATTTGTTATCTTGTTTTAGCTGGGTTCCAAGTCAGATTGGCATTGCTGGGAATGAACTAGCAAATAATGCTGCTAAAAATGCCTCTGTCATTTCTGCATTAACATTTTTGACACTAAGAAAATTATCAAAGATTTCCTTTCTTCCCACTGGCAAAAACATGGGATTTGCAGAAAAACAATAAATTATGTAGTATATCCTCTCACATTCTTCCATTCCCAGTTGTTCCAATGCGAAGAGTTGATGTAAAACCTACACGGCTTCGTATTGGACGTACTAGATTTACACACAAGCACTTATTCTTGTCTCTGAAGTGCTCTAATTTGTGACATGTGTAATGTACCATATACAGTACACACACATCACATTTTAATTGTCTGTCCTAATTTCAATGATTTACGCAAAATGTTTTTAACACAACAAATTTAATTTCTATCTGACTTGATGGGGTTTAAAACCACATAGAGATTTGTTTGCATATTTACGTGCAATAGGTTTCTTGAATTCTATTTAAGATTTTTATCCAAAATAATCTTAGCATATACTTTTCTTGAACTTCTTAACACATTCCATTGTATACATATCTGTCTAGTCTTTTAACACAGAATTTTTAATTCAATTTTAAATAAATATTATACGGTGCAGAAATGCCCATTATTAGACCTTGCATCAGTAAACCTTACAAAATCAAATCAATAAATCATATCTTTTTAAAAAATATTTCGATATGATTTCAAAATAGAAAGAAATTTTCAGGTACAAAATAGAAAATATATTTGTACATTTAAAACTTTGGAGATTGGTTGAACTTGTAATAAACTTTATATCAAGCTCTGTACTGAAAAAACTTAACATTTTATGACATTGATTACTATAAAATTTATCTATAAAGAATAAATATTGAAAAACTATGAAAATATAACAGTAATAATTTTTTTTATTGACAGGATATATTTCTAAAGAATTTAAATTTAAGAAAAAATAATTGTGTCATAAACGTTTGTTCTTTTATTCTTCAATATACCTAACATTAATTTTGAAAAACGTTGATGTTATAAATTATCACAAATTTATTTTAAGTCGGAAAACTTCATGTTTTTGTATGGAAAAAGATTCTTATTTTTCCCTTATTAGGAAATTCAGAGTACGGCCAATTTAAAAAGATGAATCAATTTTACTAACTTTAATGATAATATTCAATATATTGGAGACTGTTTACAACATTAAATTTACAGATCTTCGCAAAAAATAACAAATAAATAAAAATAAATCTGTATATTTGTCCTGACTGAATTGAAATATTTTAATACATCTTATTTTTTACTCAAACAAAAGACAATTAAGATTCTCACTGAAAAAATTAGATGGTGAATTTCAAAGATCTTATAATAATATCTTACTCTATACTAAATAATAAATTCAATTAACTAATTTATATTCATATGTATTTGCTGAATTGGGAAAGCAATCTCTTGCATAATTTTGAACAACTAATTAATTTGTTTTAATCCCTTTTTCAATTTATATATATAACAAATAATTAACAAAGTGAAATCTCTGAATCCCTGTTTTGTGGGGTAGGAATCTGAAAGCTGGTATTGGAAGATAATCTTTTATAAATTAACCTTTCTGCAAAGAAAATTAATGCGCTTTCAGTATTAGTGGTATCCACTATTAAGTTTAATTTCATTCCTATAACGATTAATAATCTTGATTTTTTATATTTGATACATCCACATAATTCATGGTCTATATATGGCTATCGTATCTTCATAAAAATACGGTTTATTTAAAAATAAATTGTCAATTTTTAAAGATATTAAATTTTTTCCTTAAATCTAGAATTAAAATAAAGAAATCTTGATATCAATTTCTTACTTACTATTTTAAATTTCTTAAAGCAGTTTTTATTTGGTTTTGATTTTTCAATGCAATATATCAGACATCTTGAGTTATTGATTTTTATAATTAATGTTACCGATATTTCTTTTCATCTATAATTTGTGTCTGGTGAATCTTTTTTACTATTTATAGTTCACTATTACCAAATTAAATTACATATGATTCTTTTATTAATATGTGTTCATTGGTCTTAATAGGATTTTGCTAAAAATTTGAAATTTCAAGTAAAATGGCAATATTTCTAAAGTTATTAAATCTAATTCTTATCAGTATTCTAAATCTAATTTTTATGTATTTCAAATGAAATTATTGATTTATTCTCTTAAAAGTATTTATACCTAGATAAATACACATTGATGTTTTGAATGATAATCTAGTTGGGTTAATTGGTTTTTATAGTGCAAGGTACAAAAATGTAAATGTTGCGCCAATAATATAGTGGAGCATACTCTTATCAAGCTAAATATTATCTGGCATTTCAATTAGATATAGTAAATAAGGTGCACAATTGATTTTTGCTAGTATTTTTGCTAGTGGGATAAAGTTGGGATATTTCCTTTCAAGCAAATGATTGTCTTTATAAGTTTATTTTGCATTTTGGGTAATTAATACCAAATTATTCAAAGTTGAAGTAAAGGCTGAAATAAAGCATAATAGATTTATTGTAGAAAATAATAAATAAAAGGTGAATAAAATACTGTGATCTTGTGGTAAGACAGTGCAAGCGTCGAAGCGGAAAATCCTGTGTTCGATCTCAGCCTGTGGCAAGGGACGAAAACTTCACACTGTGTGTTTCTGTTTTCTCTCGATTCACTTCCATCAGGATGGGGTGTTTGGAAATTTTCGAGTTTTCATTCTTGTGACACGTTTTCTTTTTATTTGAAGAAAAACCTCTCAGGAAAAATGTCGAACATAAAATGCTTTAACGTCGCATTAAGTCGTTTGGGATGTCCACTAAGGGGTTCAAAGTTAAATATCACAAATATTTTTATAATATATAAATAGGAAAAAGTAACTCTTTTCATAAATATATATCAACACAAACATATATGGACATTTCAGCAATTGTTTCATGTATAGGAAATTTTTAGCAAATAAAAGCTTGTAAAAAGTGGTTAATGTCATGGTTGTTAAATCTTTGGAATTATTATATTATAGAATATATATATTTTAGAAATATTTTAGGGACTTCAAGTTTTCCCTAATAAAAGTAGAAATCTAAGAAAGAGTAACTCTTTTTCTACTCATATTGTAAATTTTTCTCTTCTAATGATTTTTTTTTTTTTAATTTCCAAATTTCATGAACAAACAATTTTTGTCCTTGTTTGTGGCTCTCCAGTTTATTTAATTTCCTTAAATATCTGAGCTGTATGTGTGTGATTCACCTATGCAAAATCCTTTATATCTAATGTTTACGACAAATTCATGAGATATCTATTTTCATTCGTCTCTAAAAATAGGAGGATTTCCATTCTTTCTTTGATTCGACTTTTTCTCTCTGTTTGCCCCAATCGGTCTCAAATACTTAAACTATTTTAATTTACGTCTTCTATACTGTGCCTCTCATATAAAACATTATAGGAAATGTGTATAGTGTCTATGCTCTGATTGTACTCTCACCACTCTAGCATATACACCATTCAGTATGTGTATGGCATATGTTTAAAGTTCAGTGCATAAAGGCTTTCCTGAATGAATATGCGATAAATGACAAGATCTTTGTATGTTGTGATTGTAACTCTGTTTTTAATATCTTTAACCATACCTCACTTTTTTCATTTTAAAAGGTGTGGTTCCATCAATTTTAATGCTTGCCATTTTTCTTTTTCTTAAGCTGACAAGATGTACTTTTTTCTCAATTGAATTGGTACAGGCACGTTCAAGCTAGTCTTATAGAGGGATTGTTACTTTCTTTGATTTTAGGTTAAGTAGTTAATCTGATAGCGAATTTTCCATTAAGTGATTGCTTGCTTGATTAGTATCTTTATGCTTTCATCCAGCACCACAAATGAAACCAAAGTTCCTTCTAGCGTTTTATCTGCAAGCTCTTCACGGAAAAAGTCAATGCTTTACTCTGGAGTGTCTCTTGACAAGAAAATATTTTCATTTTCTTCTTTTGTCAGGATATAATACAGTTGCACATTCTACATTTCACTACTTAATAAAATCATCATCCAAAATGAAGTATTCGACAAATTTGCAGTGAATAATGAAGAATAATTAGACTCTTTTAATATTTATCTTGCCTCTTTATAAAATCAATAAACACACTTTGTCCTCCATATTAAAAAAAATATTTATACATTCCTCCTAAAACGTTAATCTCTCATTTAATGTTTATTCCGCGATTTATGGTGTCATTAAAATGGAAAATTTATTTATTTAATGTAGCAAAGGTAAAGTAATTAACTATGTTAACCACAGAAGCACTACTTACACGTACTTCATAGATCACCAATTGTGCATACCTGAAATGTTATGATTATTTTTCGTTGTACACATGCTGTCAGTTTGTTAACCGGTAATCACTTACTTTACTATTACTTGATACAAGGATTTCTTCCTCTCATGTATGCTGACATGATCGCCTTGGATGAAGGTAAAAACGAATAATTACTCTCGGACAAGAACGAAATATCAGTCCAAAGTTTATTTTTATGATTGTCTGAGCGGGGCGCAGAAAACGACATCAACACAGGACATGTGCGTCATTGATTGCTAAATCCTGGATTATATATGATATTAACCAATCAATATCGGTTTGAATGGTGGAATAAATAACTGAAATAAGATATCTGAACATTATGACATAATGTTTTCGGTAAAAATGACTTTAGTATTAATACCACAACGAATAGGTTTTAGTTCAGAGACACGGAAAAGAATTTTCTAAGCTGTTACCTTGCATTGTGTTATAGTGACTGTTTTATTAGAATAATATTAGATATGATTCTAATTTCTATTTCCGCAGCTTTTTATATATATTACAAAATCATTAATTATCCAGCTTCATATCTGACATTGAGCAACTTTCCCCTTTTATTTGGATCATGACTACAGAGTTCCACTGGACATAAAACACATACTCGTTTCAAACATTGCCTAAGCAAACCACAAAATCTTAATTCTCTGGCATAGATACTCTTTTTCTCTCTCTTGATTTATTATCCATGTATATGCCTGAACACTGATCAAAAACAAATAGTATAAGAAACATAAACTGTAAATTTCCTTTAGCTTTTGACAAGTGGAGTTACTTATATAGGCAATCGTTCACCGACAAACATTTTAAGTTATCGTGTAATGCCCTATTATTAGGAAACATAACTGGTCATCGACAGTCATTACATTTTATAATTTTGTCATCTTATAGAATACATTGTTTCAAATAATGCTTCATTAGGTAATTAGTTTCAGTTTGAAAAATATATTTCAGTGAAAATTTATCATAATTATGATTTTGAAATACCATGTTTCTAATATACTGAAATTGTTACTGCCTTACATAAATTCCGAATTAGTGTTAATTTTTCTTAACTTCTCTGTGGAGTCCTCTTTGTAGAAGGTAACTAAATTTTGGAGGTAAATGCTTACAAATTAAATGTTTTTCACCTTCAGGTTGATATGAATGGGAAATTTTTTATTGCTAAATAAATATGAACGTGTATTATTTAAAAATGATTTTTCCTAATCAGTGAAAGATTGTCTTAAGTTTACACTAAAACACTAAAACTTTTCTGCATTTGTTAATTAAATGTTTATTATTTCAGGTTACTTCAAAAGAACGCTTATTTTGAATTTTGCAGCATTATTTATTGAAGCCTTTTTGAAAAAAACTAATTTTACGAATCTGTTGAGGTCATACTGTATTAGACAATTATGTTTGAGCTTTATACTAAATCATTATTCTTATTAAAAGTTAAGCTGGTCTATAATTAATTTTAAAAAATATTTAAATATTTTTTTTAAATTACGGCAATGAAACTTACTCTATTGTTACATTTTATAAAAAAAAACTCTTAGGAATTTGCAAAACTGTCTTCAAAAGAAATTGTTAACTGTAAAATGTATTTAGAAATTGAAAATATGCATTGTTTTAACTATAAAAATATCTCAAGAACTAAATATAAACTGTCAAAAAATGATTGTAAAATTACATTTTCTTTTTAGAGTTAAACTCTAAAAAGGAAATGTAATTTTATAATTTTTTTAATTGCAGTAAACTTTCCTTTGGTGTGGTGCCCTTATTTCTCACACACAACATAAGAACATGTGTATTAGTATTTTTCTATTAAATACGTATTTTCGGTACTTTTTTTCCATTGCAGATATTTCAAAGTATTTACTTAGATGTAGAAATGAATGCAGACATAAATTAAACTTAATGGAAATATTTCATTAGATAAAAAGTTAGTTCTTCACTAAAAACATATTTATAATACATAATTGAGAGAGAGAGATGAATGAAGGATAATGCAATAGAGAAAGCCGTCCCACCCAAAGTTATTCGGCAAGTGATTCGGCGTCAGCAAACCTGAATAAGAGAGAGCAGGTCGAAAGACTTGGAAAATCTCAAAGAGAAAACAACTAAATGTATCTCTGTACGACAACCAATTTATTGAGCTCCTTTTGTGATTGGAAGACTTACTTTTTCTTTCTTTTATTAAATTTATTTACAGTATGCTGAGTTACAAAACAATTTAAAAACAGAACAATTTGAAAAAAATGTATACAGGCATTTGATTATTTACAATGTACAGTATGAAGGTGGTTAACAGGCGAGAGTAAAAGTATTAACAATGATTATTCTTCCTCATCTTCTTGTTTCCCTAGTTGAAGGTTCGACAAGCGTAATGTCTGATTCCCTTCCTAAAACCTGAGTTTAGTATGAGTTTCT
This sequence comes from Latrodectus elegans, assembly GCA_030067965.1. Lineage (NCBI taxonomy): Eukaryota > Metazoa > Arthropoda > Arachnida > Araneae > Theridiidae > Latrodectus > Latrodectus elegans. The sequence goes on from CM057814.1 coordinate 133,873,906, forward strand.
AAAGACTCATATTGCCGAAATCATGAAAGAGGGTTAAAATACTTTTTCATCATCAGTATCATAAATTGAAAGCGAATTTAAAAGTAATAGCACTCCCACGTGGTTTGATATCAATATTTCGTAACCTTAAAAATTCCATATTTTGGTTAAAAAAACAAACAAACCAAAAAACATTCATTTTGCTTGTTTATTGCTGATGCAGTTCTTTAATGAAAAAATCATTATTTTCTAAAGTGGTCTCGCCATTTGTCTTAAGTAACAGAAAGAAAAAAAAAAGGGTTTTTTTGTTATGACGTATGTTGACCTCATTATTTTGGTTATATGATAAAAAATAAATATAGATATAAATAAAAATTTTACACCAGTGATTCTCAACCTTTTTTTCTGTCTATTCATATAAACTAAAAATAATTTAAGAGTTTACTAATTAATTTTTAAAGTAAAAAAAAAACAGGTAATGTGTTATAAGAACATCAGTATGTTTATAAAGGGATTATTCACAAGATGATAAGGAAGATACATTTAATAATAAATATGAGCTTGATATTCTCTGATAAATTCATTCATTTTCAGTCGTAAAAAGACCAAATGCTTCTCGCATCATTTTTCACATTTAACAGTCAACATTTTTTTTTCGTTTTTAGGTTAATTAATATTTAAAATCCAAATTCACATATAAATAACGGGTACAAAGTTGTAATTTCTTTAAAGCTTCAAATATCGTCACGTTGACAAGTATTCTACTAAATAAAAGGTCGCAGTTATTGAAGATAAAAATAGTTTCTTACTTAAAAAAATGTTATTTAAGAGTGAAAATAAATTTTCTTTTACAGAGTATTTTTTAATTTAGGTCAACTTTACTCGTAAAAGGCATTCGAGCTTTTACTATATACATTTATATAATTTGACGGGTCACAAAAGTGCTCCGGCTCAGTGGTTGAGAATCACTGGTTGAAACATTACACATTCAACAACAAACTTAACTAAAAACTAATAAGCAACTCACTCCTGTACTTTTTAATGACTCATTCTTAAATATATTTATAAAATATTTCGAAGTTTATAAATAAAAAATTATTTGTCTGTTAACAAAGGAGCATAATTGAAAATGAGTTATCTCTGAAATACATATGCATTGATGACTATGTTTTGGCTCATAATTTAATAAAGTTTCCATTATGTTTAAAGTATTATTAGTTCAACATTTGGTGGGTTCGAATCCTACCTCAGGCTTGGATTTTCGTAGTAATTCGGAATCAACATTAAACCATAGATCCGGAACAGATTAGCCCTCGTGTGCAAAAATACGAATTTTGTGTGACAAACAAAATAAACCATATTTCATTGAATTGTCGTTAGCTGTCATTTTTTTATTTATTGTGAATTAAAATCAATAAACATGTAGAAATACTGTTACAAAAGTTTCGCATATGAAACTTAATTCGATACCATGTGTTAATATTTTATTTATAATTTTATGCGAGTTAACAAATTAATCACGATTACATACATTTTAAGTCCTCCATCCGCTTTATATACTGTGAGCATAGTTTTCTTCTGATTATGACACAATTTCTTCTGCACACAAGTACGTTAATAACTTTTTATTTTATTGCCCTTGTTTAGAACATTTATACAATGCATAGGTATATATATTTATACATACATAATGGTAAGATGACAAAATTCAGAGCATTAAATCGAGTTTTATGTCTGTAGTATGAAACCGTGCGTTGACCAGCCAAATTGAAAATGCACCTCAACATTCACTGACAAATAGTATCAAATGATAATAATCTGGGAAGGAAATTCTGATTAAACAATTTTCTAAAGATAATCCGTGGTAGTGCGATATTTTTTGCGCACAATGATCAATGAAGCCGGGATTTGAAATTTACCTAGGTTAAAAATCTTGAGTGGAAATTCAGTCCTGGCTACGTGAGAGTTGAAGGTCGAAGCTCAAACCATTCGTCTACCACTTCCAGTTTCTATATGGTAAAATCATTTAAAGTAATTATTCACTGCCAAGATTTATATCGATCGCACTAAAAAATAATTGCAGTAAAAATATTTTTCATAAAAATCACTTCCTAAATCTGAATAACAGACAAGTGTGCATGTAGACATATATAAATAGACCATTTTGCTCTCTCAGGGATGAGAAATTCGAATCGTAAGATTGTTTTAGCATTTATATATTTTATATTTCTCTTATATTTTCGGAGTCCATCATTTTGAAAACAAAATGAATTGGTCGACCTCTGAATGAAATAATCCTCTTTAATTGCCTTTCTTTATCACGAGATGACTTTCTAAGAAACTGAATGAATTCATGGTCATCTAATGCTGAATATGGTATCAAACTTGTTATATTTCTGATGCAATGATTACAGGCTATGGCATCTTGACATAATCGAGTATCGAACTTGAGTCATGTTAATCATAAAAGTCTGGTTGTCCATATAGTTTATACATATATACACGAGTGGAACCTATGCAGTGAACGTTGTAAGTTTCCTATTGAGACTTCTAAACACTGGTATTTACCTCTTGATTTTTAACTACAATCTGATGAGGATGACTAGTTAAAAATGTTTCCTTTTCACAAGATTCTTTAAGTGAATAAAGATTTTTTTTCACTTATAGATTACAGTAAGGATATATTACATATTTTGCTGTAATATATAATGATTTTTGCAAAAACGGAAAATATTTTAATTTTATAAATATAAAATATTTTTGACTTTGAAATTCTATATTTTACAACTGAAAATATAGATAATCGCAGTGATAAGTGTATCAATTTTCTTTTATCAGTAGAAATTTGTCACGTAAATTATTTAAATTAAAGGTTTAAGAACGTGAAATAGTTGTGACGTAAAGTTATGAGAATTTGAAATAGAAGGGCATTTCCCTTTCGGATATAGCTTGCATCGTTATTATAAAAAGTCAATCGCTTAAGAATATTTTATTGGTAATTGTGTCGTGTCCATTAGATGAAAACAAAACTCTTGTTTCTTCTTTCGCTTGTTAAGTTAAAGACATTTACTTGAACATTCAGCTCAGGTTTTGATACTTGCAGTGGTTCGGAATGCATTAAATTTACAGTCTGATAATCTTTCAAGCGAAAAAAAAATTGATTGACGAAACAAACATTCCACTTGCTTTGAAAAGCAGATTTTGTAAAGCTCAACATGATAAAATTGAATGTCAATATTCTATAATAACTAACAAACAAAAATATTGAATGAGTAAAAAATCACTGTGATTGAAAGACTGAATTAATCACTTTGCGGTATGTGTGGCTGTGACTGCTTATTTCTGCAGAAAAAAAACTACTAAATATAAACTATCACATTTTAAGACTACTATCAAGCGATGAAGTAGGCATCTGAAATGAAACCTTTCTTCACGACGCACTTATAGAGAAATGTTGTGGAAACAATGTAAATTTGAGAATGTACAATATTAGTTAGAGGAGTCTTCGGCTGTGTAGTTAATAAATTTCGCCACCTAAGCGAAGTTTGTTCTCATTGGGCCATCGCGGCGGCAATAAATATTTGTCATATACAATTATCTGCAACATTGCGTAAAAAAACTTAAAATATTCAGATTTTTTATTACTTGTGTAATTTTTGTTTCTTCATATGAAGTGTTGCGCTTTTAAACAGCTGTTTTTTATCAGGTGAACAATGGAAAATGCTTTTTCTATTTTAACTGCTAATTATCACCGCCTAACCGTAAAATAGTAATCTGATCTTTGGTTTGACAGTTCATGCGTTCGATTCTTAAGTCGGATATAAATGCCTAGTGTTCCAAATTCAAATTAAAATTTAAAATAGAGTTGGGGTGTGTGTGTGTGTGTGTGTTTTATAGTTAATCATCCTGATCATAAAATAACTGATAAACCAATGTTAAAAATAGAAAGTTTTGGATACATTAAAAAATTAAGATTTTAATGTAAGTCCTTAACACTAATGAAAATATTCTTCCTTCTAAAGCTCTTTGTATCACATAAATTGAATCAAAAGTAGAAGTAAGTATTTAGGAAATAATATATATATATATATATATATATATATATATATATATATGAGGGTGTGTATATATATATATATATATATATATATATATATATATATGTATATATAATTTATTTAACCTAAATACTTCAATATTATTTAAGTTATTGATTGTCAATGTATTTATTGTGATTCCTACAATCTTAAAAAAAAAACATTCTGCTACACTTTAATGTTTTCAAGGTTTTCACTCCATTTATAAAATGTAAAACTCCTTTTATTAATAATTGAATTAAAAAGAAAAAAATGCAGTTAAAACTTTTATAGAAAGGAATAAAGAAAAAATATTTGACTGTGTTATATGGAAGCTGGTAGTAATACCAAAATAATATGACAGTCTGATTTTTTCTTCGGGAGGGGAGGGGGACTGTTGAAATTTAAACGCCGGGCTGAATTCAAATGATAAACCTATCAGTGTATCGCATCAAAACGAATCGAATAAACGGATTCCATTTGTCTTGGTGTGATGTATGAACAATTGAAAGTAACATACACAATCTACACTACTGGCCATTAAAATTGCTACACCAGGAAGAAATGCAGATAACAAAATGATATTTATTGGACAAATATATTATACTAGAAATAACAAGTGATTAAATTTTCAAAAAGTTTGGCTGGATAGATCCTGAGAAATCAGTACCCAGAACAACCACTTCTGGCAGTAATAACAGCAGTTATACGTCTGGGCATTGAGTCAAACAGAGATTGGATTGCATGTACAGGTACAGATGCCCATGCAGCTTCAACACGATGCCACAATTCATCAACCGTAGTGACTGGCGTTTGGTGACGAGCCAGTCGCTCGGCAACCATTGACCAGACGTTTTCTATTGGTGAAAGATCTGGAGAACGTGCTGGCTAGGGAAACAGCCGAACATTTTCCGTATCAAGGAAGGTCCGTACAATACCGGCAACATGCGGTCGGGCATTATCCTGCTGAAACGTAGGGTTTCGCAGGGCTCGAATAAAGGGTAGAGCCACGGGTCGTAACACACCAGAAATGTAACGTGCACTGTTCAAAGCACCGTCAATGCGAACAAGAGGTGACCGAGACGTGTATCCAATGGCACCCCATACCATCACGCCAGGCTATAGGCCAGTATGACGATGATGAATGCACGCTGCCAGTGTGCGTTCACCACGATGATGCCAAACGCGGATGCGACCATCATGATGCTGTACACAGAACCTGGATTCACCTGAAAAGATGACGTCTCGCCATTCGGGCGGTCAGTTTCGTCGTTGATCACACCATTGAAGGCGCTCTTGTCTATGACGCAGCGTCAAGGGAAGCCGCAGCCATGGTCTCCGAGCTGAGAGTCCATGCTGCTGCAAATGTCGTCGAACTGTTCGTGACGACACTTATCTTCCAAACGACCTCGTTTCTTGACTTACGGTTCGTGACGTGGTTGCACGATCCATTACGGCCGTGCGGATAATATGCCTGTCTTCTCGACTGCTAGTGATAGGTGGCCGTTGAGATCTCGCATGGCATTCCGTATTACCGTCCTGAACCCATGGATTCCATATTCTGCTAACAGTCATTGGATCTCGACCGACGCGAGCAGCAATACTGCGATAAGATAAACCGCAATCCCGGTAAGCTACAATTCGACCTTTATCAAAGTCAGAAACGTGCTGGTAAGCATTTTTCCTTCTTACACGAGGCATCATAATAACTTTTCACCAAGCAACAACGTTCAAATGCAATTTGTGTATGAGGAACCGGCTGAACAATTTCCTCATTTAAACACAATGTTGATGTCGCTACAGGCGCCTGCTTTGTCTAAATGCTCTGAAAAGCTAATTATTTGCATATCACAGCACCTTCTTCCTTTCGTATAAATTTCACGTCTGTAGCACGTCGCCTTCTTGGTGTAGCAATTTTAATGGCCAGTTGTGTACTTATTAATAACTATTGAATCGTTAATTAGATTACGACAGTTATTTGCCTGAGTCATGTATAGTATCTATCTGCTAATCAAGCTAACAATCTTATATTTAATCGTAATTTCCAAAAATATTTTTCGCTGAAAAAATTTCATATTAAAAATAACTAAAAATTTAAATTAATACTGCCCAGTCGTCACACGTTACACAACTATCAATTACTTCAAAATTATTGACTAATTTAAATTTGTTGGATAGTTGCTGCAACTCGAATATCACTTTCTGTGCTAGTGTTAATTCGACCAGACTCTTGGCTTGAAAAACAATTTCTCTGAACTAAAACAAAAATGCACATCTGAATTTAAAATCGAAACAAAATGTTTATCCATCTGTCATTGTTCGCAGATGAGAAATAAAAATTAAAGTGAATTCCAAATCACTATAAAAATCCATGTCTGAATTGAACCAAAATCTATTGCATTAACATTCAGTTGCAACAACTTCAATTCGCTTCTCTGAAAGGTTAACTCAAGAAGCGTTCAACTTTGAGTAAGCCTCAAGTGTCGTACGTATTAACTTCCGGGTCCACCCTCTTATGGTCATGTTTGAAAATTCCATGTTACATGGAGGGGATTTTTACTTTACTTGAATAACGATCCCATGTATTCATGAATAGCGGTTGGGATACGTAAAATAAGTCGGGATATATATATATATATATATATATATATATATATATATATATGTGGGTGGGAGTGGATTATGTGAAATTTTAATGTGAAACAATTTCAAGACTTCAGGTTCTGATTTCTTTATGCTGGAATATGTTTTTAAAAACCAATATTTTTTTAATGATTTTTGAAAAAAAATCTCTTTTTACTTCCTACAAGAAACGTGTTTACGTTTTTACCAAATGAACTGACAAATGGAAATGGTATTCGTTGTTTACGATATACTCGGACATCATAATAATTCGCAAAAAGGAAATTTTTAAGAAATTTCTCCTTTTTTTGTGCACTCATTAGCACAGTGCCTTACCATTAAATTCAAGGTTGAAGTTATATATAATATCCGTTATTAAATATTATGTTTGTGTCAAATATTCTTTGAATAGATATATCAATCTAAACAAATAATTACGCACAGTTTTGAGCTATCACTGTTTTATATAAAATATTTTTTGAGATTATTTTATCCTATATCGTTATTTTCAAAATTATATTCAGAACTTGATCTTTTTCTTGTTAATGTAATGTTTCTCAATGATAAAGTTTAAACTAATGAAGTGTGATTGATTATTTCCTTCATATATATATATATATATATATATATATATATATATATATATATATATATATATATATATATATATATATATATATATATATATATCTATTTATATAACCAAACATAATTTCCTAATTACTTAATAATTGGCAGAATTACACTTAAAAAGCTTTGGCAACTTTAACAATGCGTTTCTTGACTCTAAGGGATTTTGGACTACATAAATGTGTACCCTATGACATTTTAATGGGCTAGAAATATCTGGAACTAAACGGAATCTTGTATTGAAGAGTCTTGCGAACAGTTTGATGTATTAAAATTGAAGATATATTTGTTAGAATATTAACATTCTTCATTTTTCTAAAATCTAATCAAAAAGGCACAGAAATTGACTTCTTTAATGGGTTGGGATGATTAGAACTGTTACCAAAGGTTATTTGTGATCACATTTTATACAAAAAGGTTCCTTTAGATGTTTTATACATGTCCGAAGACAATATTGCATCTCCCATAGTAATTGCGAGAATCACAGTTAAAAAACTTAAGCAACTTTATCGTAGCGTTTCTTGACACTAAGGGATTTTGGACTACATAAATGTGTACCGTGTATGACATTTTAATGGGCTACAAATGTATGGAACCAAACGGAATCTTGTAGAGCAGACTCTTACGAACATTTTGATGTATTAATATTGAAGATCGCTTTTTTAAAAACATAACATTCATCATTTTTGTAAAATGTGATCAAAAAGGGTAAAATTTGACTTCTTTAACTGGGTGGAGGGACGATTAGATCTATTTCCAAAAGTTATTTGAGAGCACATTTGATACAAAACGTCCCTTTTAGTGTTTTTATACATTTCAGAAGACAATAGTGCATGTCCCATAATAATTGGCATAATTTATTATTTATGATTTTTAAATATTTTATTACGTTTTACTATATAAACAGATATAGTAAAACGAATTGTTTGGGTAAATTCTAATATATTTTTAAAAAATTATTATAAAAATAAAAATTATACAGCTAAAAAACTCTAATAAAACGTAAATTAAAAACTTTAGAAAAATAAAGTTTCATTGAATATATGTCTAATTCTAATTATATTTTATTACTATTTCTTATAATTGTTGCTACTTTTTGTTATAATTATAACATTAAGTATTCTATTAAGCTAATAATGCATAAGATTAATAATATGAAAAATAAATGTAATATATATATATATATATATATATATATATATATATATATATATATATATATATATATATATATATATATATATTATTTACATAAAAGAATATCGTTTCATTTTTTCTAATAAATCTCAGCAAACGTTTCATCGAAGCTCTGATATTTTATTTTTATATTGATTTTTCTTCCTGGACAGTGCATTTCCCCAAAAAAACTTCTGAATAATGCCATTTATTTGCTGCGTTCCTTAGTGTAAAGGAAATTACGACAATAGTAATACTGAGTCAGTGTGTTTATATTTCCAAGAACTTTTAATTACATGCATAAAACTTACTCTTGGCGGCTCCTGTGGTAAAAAAAAAAAAACTTCCTTGGAACAGTAAATTTCCATTTTTTTAAAATTCTTATTCAGAATGCATGAGTTCACTCATATTATATTTAGAAATAATTGAATATTAAAATTAAGTGTTTCACGAATATTTTAAATTTTAAAAGAAAGGGCGGTATAATATTAATTTTATAAAATTATTTTATAAAAGCAAAAAAATTATTTTTATAAACGTGTTAGGGGAAATATAAAATATCAATATGATAATACATAAATGCGTAATCATATCGTATGTATGTCAAATGTATAAATATATAAATACATGTGGATATTAAATCACATTAATATGAAGATATTGGGAAATCAACTATTATTACCATAACACATATTTTTCATGAAAAATCTGATATTGAAATTGCGTAGTTATAATTTTATTTATATGTGCTGATTATAAAACTTACACAAATCTAACATTAAAATTTTTTTGTAGGAAATGTTTTTGCATAGGAAATAATATGCTTGTAAATTTACCATATTTGTTTCCTCATATGTGTGATTGATCATAAATTTTTATAAATTTTCCTCATAAATTTTTCGGAATTTCAAATTGAAAGTAGGAAACAATTTCAATTTTTAAATTCGAAATTCTAGTAATTCTATTTAGTCTATATCAGAAGTATTTTTCATTTATACAATTATTTACAAAGATAAAAATTAAATATTAATTCGTTTATGTGATGAATTAAAATTTATTAGCACAATAAAAATCACTATTTTATTGTGCTTTTCTAAAAAATAAAAATATATTTAGTGATAAATAAATTTAATAAATCTATTTCTTTTAGTTTTTATATGTATAGGTTTTTAATTTTTTTTACATCTTTTAATTTTTAATAAAGAGAAATAATATATGAAAAGTTTTATTCAACTTTGCTTATGGAAATGAAATAATTTTTTAAATATGTTATTTGCTTTATAAATTTCCTTAAGCAATAAAAATTTATTATTTACTTTACTTCTGGTGCACAATTCTGTTATTAACCAACTCTTAAAAATTGTGTCACAAAAATGATCAGATTAAAAAAATTAATATTTATTTAAAATAAAATTTATATACATAGGCACATTTATTGCTGATATGATTTAGTTGCAAAAATAGAAAATCAATTTTTTTTATTAAACTAGAATATCAAATTGTGTTTTAGGTTTGTTAATCGCACTTAAAGGAAGATAATATTAAAAGAGAAACATTTGTGTATGATAGATTCCTTTAATGAGTAACTGAAATTTACACTGATGTAGATACTTGTTTCTGAGGTCATACACATGAAGATTTAATATAACGAATTGTTTGGGTGACTTCTAATATATCTTTTAAGAAATTATTATAAAGATAAAAACGATATAGCTAAAATACTCTAAAAAAACGTAAACTAAAAACTTTGGAAAAATAAAATTTCATTGAATATGTCTAATTCTAGTTATATTTTTATTACTAATTCTTATATTTATTGCTACTTTTGTTGTTATTATAACATTAAATATGCTATTAAGCTAATCCTGCCCAAGATTAATAAGATAAAAAATAAATGTAATGTATATATGATCAGCTTTTTAATGTTATTTATATAAAAGAATATCATTTCATTTTTTCTAATAAATCTCAGCAAACTTTTCATCGAAGTTCTGATACTTTATTTTTCATTCCTATTTATAAAACTGTGTTCCTCATGTATATTCTTGAATTGCATCCAGTTGTATAACAATGAATAATCAGTATATAAATATGCTTGTATATATTTTAAATTTTATAAATAAATGCTTTTTCTCATTTAAAGCTGTTTTTTTTATTTTCGTGTTATTTACCAACCGTTTTAAAATCAAGAATATGCAATTTGATCTAACTATGATATTAAAAAATTAATGTTAAATTTTGTAGACAATTTTCGTAACAAATAATTAATAGGATAAACAATCTTATATTTTCATAATTCATTTTTTTCATAAATTCTTCCAAAGTTAGTATAATTATTTTATCTCTATTTAACTATCTAATTCGTCACACGTTAATTAAATACAACTTTAACAAATCTAAAATTATTTTCTGCAAATAAAATAATTTAAACTTTTGTTAATTTTAAAGTGATATAATAAACTATTATTATAGATTAATTTTAATATCTCACTAATTATTTTACTAAGTATAAGTATTAATTAATCTAAGTATTTTTCAGCAATTGTTTGTGGCGGTTATATGTTTTCTTTTAAAACATCCTACACATTAATATGAAAAAATTTAGTAAACTTATAATCTAACTCAATATTATTAACATAAAATTGGAAAAATAGTGATTCCTATTTTTGATATATGTATATAATTACAATGGATTATCAATATAAAAATGCCTATATTTTTAAATTTATAAATATTGATAATTTAAATTTGTTTTTCAGTTTTAGTGTAGTTTAATGCTTGCTTTAAAATCGCAGAAATGTAATTTGATATAATTGTGATATTAAAATTCTAAAATTAAATTTCATATAACTATTTAAGTAACAAATAAAAAAAGTATATATAAACAACTTTAAAATTGCAATTTTTTAAAAAAGTTTTACTATTTTCTAACGAAAATAAATTTCAAGTAAATTCTTCTAACTTTAAATAATGAACTAATTCTTAAAGTTAATTACTTCAACAGATCTAATCTTATTTTCTAAAAATAAAAACAACTTTTGGTTTGTAGAACTTAATGTGATATTTTACTTAATTTACAAAAAAATATGTAAAAATTAAAAAAATATGATGGTTTTACGCATGCAAATTTTCCTTAACTTTTGCCAATGAAACAGCGACGGCGAAGGTTTCAATAGGTCTTCTTTTCATGACTCATAATTCACGCGCTCAGATCTTGTATTATAGGGAGTGTTGGCTGAACGCATCCAGCATTACATCTCATGGTGACGTAAGCGAATATAAATTAAACAAAAAAGCAGAGTGAAGGCAAAACATGTGAGAAGCTAGGCGAAGACAAAACATATAAAACTCTTCCGTGGGAACGAAACTCATTCAGATCTACCGCAAAATTTGTCGATAAGGTGTGTCACCAGGGGAAGTATACAACTTTACGACAGCAAAGTTTCAGTAAAACAGTTTTCATAGTTAACAGAGTTGATTAGAATGCAGCCAAGGAAATCTTGAGTGTGCTTTTTTATTTAATGGCCCCTAGTAACAATAATTCAAGCTTCCAGTCAAATGTATAAATAAATACAAATCTCTTCCAGAGATGGGTCATTCGAAAGCTTTTATTTGTAATTGTGCTGCTGTCAGCTTCCATTTGAATTGATCCTTTTTAAAACATCTTTTATATTTTCATATAAATTTGAATATTAGAGTGGTTGTTAAATGAAACAGCCGCGCCATTTTTAAAATTATAGAGCTGTAGACTCCTCAGTTTCATTGCGAGTGTGTGATCAACTGCTCTGTAAATCTTCGGATTTATTCTGCCTCTCAACATTTCACTTTTTCTTGGAAATTTTTGTTAGTGCTGTAAATATGAGATAAGTTTCATTTTTTATTTATTGTTTTACACATTTAATATTTATATATTTTTTAAAGTTGAGAGGTTTCTTCTTTCATTTGCGTTAAATTCAATAAAGTTTTCCTTTATGAATCGCTGGTGTGTTTTTGGTTAATAAGTTTGCGCTTGAATTTTAATATGAAGAAGATATTAAATTATTTTTAAAAATCTAGATTATTCAACTTTATTTTAACTCCTGAAATATATTCATTATCAAATAATACTTCAATGGAATCACCTGTTTTTATTTTATGTATAATATTTCATTTCAGAATATTAAAATCATAATGTTCTAAATATATTATTGTAATGCAATATAGAGAAATAAATTTTTTTAATTTATTCTCTAAATTTAAAAACTTTAAATAGCTCTTGAAAGTAAATTTAATATCATTAAAGTAAATCATTAGAGAATATTTTGTAATGCATTACAAGAGTTAACTCAAATTGAATTTTTAAGCAAAAAACTACAGAAGTTTTAATGTTGCAGTATCATTTAACTCAGCATCATTTCTTATTTTGTGTTTGAATCATATACTTTTAGGTTATAAATTTTATAACTTAAAAGTATATGAGTCAAACACAAAATAGTATTGTCATTATGTATTTATATATAGCATGTTATGTGTATACCTGATTTAATCATTTTAATAATATTGTGATACAAGCTAAGTTATTTTTATATTTTTATCTTTTGAAATATGATGACAAAATTTCATTTAGTAGCGCTACGTAAATCTTTAAAAATAAGTGAAATAAAAGAAAACTATTTAAAATTAAAAACTATGTTTCATCAAATTATTTATAAATATCTAGATTTCTATGCTTTTTATACGAAAATAAAAACACCTTTATAAAAATTAATATTGTTAAAGTTAACTACAATACAAGAATACTTAAAAATTGATTGTGAAATTATTTTAATTTCGAGTAAAGTTCATATTAAAATTTTAAACAATAAATCAAATAATGTAATAATGGATGTTATTATTAGTTTTTATTTAAAAATTAAATTTTTTGCCGAAGTAGTTTTACGAAATTACTTTGAAATAATAACTGTTTTTATAAATCTATCACACACATTAATTAACTATATGCAACTATTTCTTCATCATCTTTTAGCTGTATGTTTTAACTACATGCGTTATAAAGAATGCAATCACTAAGAAATGATATAGGTGTTATACAAAAGTTTTGCTGGGGTTACATATTGGAGTGAAAGAAAATTCTAGTTCTCTGATATGACAAATAAGCTGGTTTATCTTTTTTATCTATTTAATAAAGGCTTTCAAATCAATAAATTCTTTTGTTTCATAAATTCCTTCTTGATACAAAATTAAGAATCTAATTATAAAGCATACATTTAGTAAAAGTATTAATTTCAGTGATTTAGGTGCCATAAAGTAAAATTTCCACATTTTATTTATTTCAATTAATGATAGAATTTGCTTTTGTTGAATATTCTATGCAATTCTTTTTATTTCTACCAAACATCATCTGTTTAATACAAGATACTACTGTGTGCGTGTGATACTATTAAAAATATTACAGAATCATGTGAATATTTTTTATCTCAAACAGAGATGCATCATTAAGAAAAAGTAACTGTGGTTTGTGAGAGTTTATGGGTAAGAAAGTCTGTCTACAAATTGGTTTGTCATTCAAATTAAGTGTAATATTTTGAAAAGTATGGAAAGTGCAGAATTTTTAAAATACGTGTTGTAAAGTAGTTAGTTATGAGTGCATATAAGAAAAATGCATATAGTATTAAAGCCATTATTTTTCAACTTCATTGCAACATTATGAAATCAGTAAAGCAAATTATATGATGTAAATAAAAAACTTATACTATTCATATTTTAATAAAATTGCTAAACTATATTATAATTTTATTTTCAATTTGAGCCTACCATCAAATTTTATGTATGCTCTTAGACTCACTATTTATTATTTTACGACTTCCATACACTTCATTAGAAAAAGTTATCCTTTTCCATCTTAAATTTTTATTAATAATCATACTTATTCTAATTTTTTATAATTTAACTTTAATAAAATTCTATTTTTAAATAAGTTTTTAGGTGAATGTTTAATTCTTACTAAATTTAAGTCGATTCTTGATTTTTATATATTGTGTGTGTGTCGGTCTTCTATAATTTTTCATTAAAACTGTTAGTTGCATTGATTTGTATAATGTTTAATTTGAAATAAAATTGAGAATCATGATTGTGTATCAGTCATTTTCTTTGCACTACAAAAATATAAAAGAAAAAAATTGTCCAAGATTGTGAAAAATGTTTTAGAATTTTACATCTCTTAGTTTTACATTTTCTTATTTTTCTTTTAATAATTTGATTGCCGTTCTAAATATTTGTAAACTATATAATATCGATTCAGGGCGCTGATTTTATTTAAATAAATTCACCGATGTTCCATTTATAAAACAGTGTAGATAAATATATTTTAAATTACTAGGTTAACTGAAATATTTATCGCGTTATGTGAATTTAAGTCAGTAAGGGCTTCTTTCATTTAGTCAGAGCACCACGAAGGTGAAAGTACAACTTTGCTCTTCAAATCCTCCGATAGATTACAATACCAAAGGATCCACTCAATCAATTATGACGTAGTTCTAAAGGGGCAGGAAATTTTCTCCAGATATTTGCACTCATGATAACCGTTCAACAACCGACCACAGGAATTTCTATTCCACAGATTTAACGAGCACGATATCGCATGTACTCTGTGGACCTTTGGCGGCATTGGGAATCGAACTCCGCACTTCCTGGTGGAAAACCAATGCCCTAAAAATTAGTCTACTACGCCCTCACACAAAATCTGTTGTTACAAATCCAATCCAGAATAGCGGAGCTACACCAGATCCATGAGCCCACGTACTCTCAAAAATCAAGAAAAGGAGGGGTTCTCCAAGGAGCTCCCATATCGAGAATTGAGTGCACTCAAGTAAGTCACACAAAATCTAATATTACTTAATGTCGAAACGAAGCGTTGTTTTTGACATTCAAATACAATTTTAAATAATATTGACACATAATATTGTTTAACATCGAAATGGAATATCCAAACAATATTATATACCATCGAATAATATTATTTAATGTTGAAATACAAAATGATATAGCATTTTATATAGGTGGGGTCACTTTAATATTCAACGATTTTAAAATATCATTTTGCATTATATGTATGTATGTATATTTATTTATTCATTCATTCATCTAATATAAAAATAAATATTAGATTGTGTCAGGTGATGTTTATTTTAATCATTGTTCAAAAACAGTTAAATGCATTATTTCCTTTTATAAAAATCAGTAAAACTTTTAAATAGCTGTAATAACTAGTTAATATGTTGTTTAATTACTAATTTGTTTTAATCATTGCAGATACTTCTAATAATCAGCACTATATTTCTAAAATAATCAAATAATTTTCCAAATAATTAAGCGAAATGCTTCTGATACTTTAATACCTACAAACTGCGGAATTTTAATTATTAGAAAAAAAAATAATAAGCTAACTAAATTGCCGGACAATAAACATCAGGGCATATAGTAAGCTAAAGATTTCAGTTGAAATTTTAAGGAAAAATTTCGATTATAAATGTTTTATAATAAATTCCCCGTACCGAATGATTTCTGTTTATAATTATGTAGAAAATATCGTTCCATTCGGAAATCCATGTAGTTATTATATATATTTTAGTATTTCTTGAATTGTTTTGCACAAGTATTAAAATGAATGTATGTCACTGATGAAAATTTGTTTTTTAGAAGGAGAATGAAAGCAAAATCTAATAGGGGAAATCTTTACGCTGCTCTTACAATAGTTACAACTCTAATAATTAAATATTTAATACTACAGAATCTTTGTTAATATCACATTTTTTCACATATTCAAATTAGTTCTACATTAAATATTTTTTCTTTCACTGAACTATAACTACTTTGAAATGCTAAAGATCAGAAGTGATAAATTTCGAGAAAGATTGTTTAAAAGAAGGTAATATAGTAAAATAATGATTCAACTTCCTTCTTCTTTTGATAGATATCAGGTATAAATATTTTGCAATACTTGATTACTTTAATCAAATGCTTTAAAATAGTTTTGATTAAAGAGGTAAATATTCGTGAAACGCATTTTTGTAAGCATAAATTCACTAACCACAGATGAATACTTTATCTAGTTTCAACAACATTAGTTTTGCATTAAAATGTTAACCTATTAAAAATACACAAATACCTTAGTTCATTATTTTACCGCAACGATAAATAAATTTTCTTATGTTAGCAACATCTTATTAAAACTCGAATCATTTAGCTTAATATCAGAATTAATTCATTGAAATTTTATTTCTAAAATACAAGAAAGGATTAAGAAAGTCATACCATAGTGCTTATTTGTAATATTTTGTTTCAAAATTGTAAAAGTATAAATTATAATTTAGTATAATTGTAAATTATATAATTTAGTATGTTCTCTCTCTCCACTGTTTTTCTTATGCAGAATAAAATTTGTGATTACTAAATTCAAACGTTTCTTATATATATATATATAATTTGATCATTAGTTTCAGGTGAAATCGTTTTATAATGTCTCTGAAACAGATGCGTTTCTTAAGTAAGTGGTGAAAATTCTGCACATTTTAGAAAATTGATAATTGAAAACCGTATTTTTTTAAATTTGAATATTTAATTCTAAACAAAAATTATTAATGAGATATTACGATATAGAATTAAATTTAATTTTATCACCGTAAGATTTATGCTTCACTTGTTTTAAATGTCTCGATTTATGTTCGTAATTTTAGTTGGTTCTTAAATAAATATAATGAATAATAAACATTGTGAAAGTTTGTAAGTGTCTTCAGTAAAGTATGCGTCATGCTAATACCTAATCATTGTTTCCATTTTCCGATAACTATATCTTATGAATTTATTTTATATATATCGAGTTCAAATGACAGATAAAATTGTCAGCTGCCAACAAACCTTTTCATGAACTGGATAAGGTAAAAGATATATGACTCAACTAGATACATAATGGGTATTTTTACTTGTTTAATAATAAACTTGTAATTTTTTTGAATTTCATTAAAGAAAATACAACTTTCAACGAAATATTTTTTTTATATATGAAGTTTGTAACCATAAATTCAAAAAGTTATGTTGAAGACACATCTTTGTATAAATTATCAACTTGCTTTAGAGTGTGGTTTTAAAACCTTTATTATTTTTAATAAACTAATAAAAATGTTGAGAATTATGCTGCAACTCCTTATGCAAATTATGTACAGCTGAAATAAAATCTAATTATAATTTAAAAAGTATGTTATGTATTTGAATTCCATATTTACTTGAACATTGATCCAACATATTTATAAGTTTTGAGTTTCCTTTAACTCATTTAATTTTAATGCAAAGGACTTTTTAAATCTTGGTGCCATTCAACTTTACATTCTTCTTGTCGGTTTCTAAATAAGTAATGAAATGATATTGAAGACAAGAGTGTCTGTAAGTATGGACGCTTTTTGTAAATGGAAAATAATTTATTTCAGAAAAGACATTATTCATTTAAGTGTTTATTTATGATATTACTTTAGAATTCTTTATTTTTATCTGTATGTTTGCAAATGCGATACGGATGATTTTTGTTACTTTAATAAATTTTACATGTCTCAAATTATAGTTTAATTATTTCTGATATTCGATACGATTCTGAAAAATTTCTTCTGCTTTGTTTCATTCGAGTATTATGATTGCCATCTTACAAGGAATTTTATACAATTTTTATAACATGATTGACGATTTAAGTAATGAAATTGAATGAAGCCTCTAAATATAATCGGTTCGTAATTTTGAACAATTTTAAGCTACGAGGTCGACACCTGAGCATTCTAACCGTCGTCGTCACCTCTCCAGGACCATGAATAATGATTTTTCAGATTATTTTAAATTTACAACCCTAATATTTCATTTATTTGCATCAATATCTATTTCTTAACTTAAATAAGCTTTATGCGATTTCAAGTTTCTTAACACAAATAAAAACATTGAATGTTAACTGATCTTAATTTAATCTACCGCAAAGTTTTATTTTATATGTATAAGGGAGACGAAAATGCGCTAAAACACAGGTGAGTATAATTTTATTTTCTTCTTTGGATTTCGTTTCATATTATTTTCGAAAGAGAAGTTGAAACTCCTCAATCAGGTGAGCATCACTTTTTTTTTTTTTTTTTTTTTGTCGCAAAGCTTAACATTTTGTGTTGGAAATTACCGGCGCAATTAGCAGATCTCTGATGGAAATCAATGATTTATTTATTTAGAAAAAGGTGTCGTTCATATTTTCCCCACATAAAACAAGAAAAAGATGAGTAAATCCTTTTCTCATTTTACTTCTGCATGTTTCGATGTTTTATTTAAAATAGAGGAGAAGAAATGTTTGTGTGTGTGCAAGAATAATGTCTATTAATTTACAAGAATGTATCTTTGGTGCATTTTTACATAGGTAAGATGAAGCTATCAAACAGGTAAGTATATTTTTTTTCAGGAGAGTCCCTTTGCGATTTAAATAAGAGATAAAGAAAAATTTTTCTTTTCTTGCCTTGCATTAAAGTTAAGTTGATGACGCCTTGCATAACTTTGTGTGCCCTTTAAAATCATTAATATTATTACATTAGATTCCTTAATTATTATATTTAATTAAATTTCTTGACAATATTTAGAGACAGAAACGAAAAACTGAAGAAAATAAATGAAGAGGAGGAGTTATTATGTAAAAAGAGTCCATTATAAGACCCGAGCAGGGTCGGGACTCCTATGCGAATAATGAGTGCAGTATGAAACCCGCGACGACTTAAATTCTCTGTTGAGTCTTCAACCCCCCGTCTCGTGGAGGGGGGGGGGGTAAAAAGTACTTTTCTTTAGAGACCTATCGGAGAAAGGGTACGATGAAGGGCACTCTGTTGGTGGTATCGCGCGCCTGTCGATCGCCCCTAAGGGGAGGACGCTATGCCGGGCGCTACGCGCCCGGCATGCAGGGAGGGGGGTGGGGGCGACATCCGCCTGCGCGATGCCACCAACAGAGTGCGTACTTGTGCGTATGCACGTTTGCGAAAGTGTGGTTGGAGCGTCTACGGATATTTCTGTCATGCCATGCTCCAAGTAGCACAAAGATCCTGGCCAATATTGCGAATGTCGATCCGCTGATGCTAAATAATATTGTACGATATTCCGAAAATTTGTTTTTTGTAAAAAATTTGGGAATTATAATGAAGAGAATGATTTCAGAAGATTGTTCTTAAAGCTTATCCATGGTGTAAAAATCTTTTTTTTTTTTTTTTTTTTTTTTTTTTTTTTAAATATACTGAACATCGATTAGTATTGTATAATATTCCAGAGGCAATACTACTCAGTGAATGTTAATTAATATCTCTGCAACAGTCAATGATTTCTATGTGGTAGACCGATGGCTGAGTGGTTAGCGCTCCTGACTCCTGATCTGTGGGTCTCGGGTTCAAATCCAGGTTCGGACATGGATGTTACTTTCTGTCTCTGACCTTTCTTCTTAGGTGACGGGTTTGTGGTGGTATGGCGCGGGCAACGCTACTCGTCTCCGTGACATTGTTCACAGGTGCCCGCTATAATGATTAGTTTAATCTATTCGTTGCCTATATAATGTGCTAATTATAATATAGTTCGTTAGATTACTGATCTAGTTTTAGTTGACATATTATTAAAATAAAATGTGCACAAAAGGCGTTTGATTTGAAATAAGTAATACATAGGTCTTAAATAGATTTGAGTTCAAAAGAAATGATTTAAAAACCTGCTGTTCTCGTTATTTATTGTTCTCTATTAATTTACCCTATTCAGTGAATAATATGTAGATGGATTTTGCTATGTTTTCGAAGAGTTTTTCATAATATATTTTACGCTAGATTTTAGTAATATTTTAATTATGACTATAGAAAGATCATAATTTTTCATACGTGTTTCCATAAATATTTAATTTTAATTTTACTATTTTATCTCATTCTAGTTAAGTTAATATTTTCAATTACTTGAATGATTTATTGAATACCTTTGTGAGTAATATATATTTTTAATACAGTGTAACATACTGTTCTGCCAATTTTTCCTTGAATATTTAAAAAATGTTAACAGTTTATGTTATGTTGAAATTTAAGTATAGCCTATGATCTATTTCTTTCCATTTAAAATGTGGATACTATTATCAATGAATATAAAGATCATGCTACCGAAATATTTTAAAAGACTTAATTAGTTTGTATAAAATTCTGCAGAGGAGAGTAAAAATTTGTATCTTGAACCATTAATTTTAGTGAAAATATTATTTTTAATTCAAAATCTGACACTGAAAAATTCTTAATTATTTTTAAAAAACACTAAAATGTTTAGCCATGAAATTCAAGATACATCGTAACACAATGAGTTGTTTGTTAAAAATATTGCAATTAAATTATTTTAGAACTTTGATTATCTGATGAGACATTACCATCAATATTAAAAGATTGTTCTTCAGCTTAATAGAGAAAAATGGGTTTTTAATTGAAATTGAAAATTTTAGAAGTAATTTTAAATTTGCATTATTTCCTTAATTCTTATGTTGTCATATTTATTTACATCAAATGCCAACCAAATATTCATATGTAAAAATATGAAAAATCTATATTTTAAATATTTAAAGGATGGAGCTTCTCTAGCAATTTATAGTGAGAGATTGAAGATAAAATTTTCCTCAAGTTTAAGTGCTAAAAATTGATTATTTTTCATAAGATATTTTTATTGATTCAATTTTGTTCTAAATGTATAATTATATAATATTCATTTGTATAAATTTTATTTTCTGATATGTTCTAAAGATTAAATCTGAGACATAAGCAACTTTAAGAGTTGTAAATTTTTATAATTCCACTGTACAGCTAGTTATTTCTCTTACTTATTTATTACATTCAGCAATTAAAATTTCTGCTATTGTTAAATTTTTGATTTTGTAATTAAATTAAGTTTAATGTTTTTAAGTATATTGAGCTATATATTTATGAAAAGAGACATTTCATTCAAAACTAATTTTTGCTTCTGAGAAAAATAAAATAGTATGTAATGAAGTAGCAGTGTTTTTGCTTTTTCAATTACATCTGTATAAACTTTTTAATTAATTAAGAACTATTTTACATTTCTATAAAAACACATTGAAATTTTTGCAACTAGTTTGTGCATGATCTATAAAAGTACATTAAATGCAAGCAATTCTATGTGAAGATAAAAATATTTTTTCATCATTCCTTAAAATTTTCAGTTAAATAAAAAATATTTTTCTATTTATTAGGTATATAGGGTATATATTTATTAGGTATCTTTTTGAATGTTAAAAGTTTTAATGGACATCTTTAAAATATTTATTATCATCTATTTCTTCATCATCTTTTAGCTGTATGTTTTAACTACATGCGTTATAAAGAATGCAATCACTAAGAAATGATATAGGTGTTATACAAAAGTTTTGCTGGAGTCACATATTGGAGTGAAAGAAAATTCTAGTTCTCTTATATGACAAATAAGCTGGTTTATCTTTTTATCTATTTAATAAAGGCTTTCAAATCGATAAATTCTTTTGTTTCATAAATTCCTTCTTGATACAAAATTAAAAATCTAATTATAAAGCATACATTTAGTAAAAGTATTAATTTCAGTGATTTAGGTGCCATAAAGTAAAATTTCCACATTTTATTTATTTCAATTAATGATAGAATTTGCTTTTGTTGAATATTCTATGCAATTCTTTTTATTTCTACCAAACATCATCTGTTTAATACAAGATACTACTGTGTGCGTGTGATACTATTAAAAATATTACAGAATCATGTGAATATTTTTATCTCAAACAGAGATGCATCATTAAGAAAAAGTAACTGTGGTTTGTGAGAGTTTATGGGTAAGAAAGTCTGTCTACAAATTGGTTTGTCATTCAAATTAAGTGTAATATTTTGAAAAGTATGGAAAGTGCAGAATTTTTAAAATACGTGTTGTAAAGTAGTTAGTTATGAGTGCATATAAGAAAAATGCATATAGTATTAAAGCCATTATTTTTCAACTTCATTGCAACATTATGAAATCAGTAAAGCAAATTATATGATGTAAATAAAAAACTTATACTATTCATATTTTAATAAAATTGCTAAACTATATTATAATTTTATTTTCAATTTGAGCCTACCATCAAATTTTATGTATGCTCTTAGACTCACTATTTATTATTTTACGACTTCCATACACTTCATTAGAAAAAGTTATCCTTTTCCATCTTAAATTTTTATTAATAATCATACTTATTCTAATTTTTTATAATTTAACTTTAATAAAATTCTATTTTTAAATAAGTTTTTAGGTGAATGTTTAATTCTTACTAAATTTAAGTCGATTCTTGATTTTTATATATTGTGTGTGTGTCGGTCTTCTATAATTTTTCATTAAAACTGTTAGTTGCATTGATTTGTATAATGTTTAATTTGAAATAAAATTGAGAATCATGATTGTGTATCAGTCATTTTCTTTGCACTACAAAAATATAAAAGAAAAAGATTGTCCAAGATTGTGAAAAATGTTTTAGAATTTTACATCTCTTAGTTTTACATTTTCTTATTTTTCTTTTAATAATTTGATTCCCATTCTAAATATTTGTAAACTATATAATATCGATTCAGGGCTCTGATTTTATTTAAATAAATTCACCGATGTTCCATTTATAAAACAGTGTAGATAAATATATTTTAAATTACTAGGTTAACTGAAATATTTATCGCGTTATGTGAATTTAAGTCAGTAAGGGGCTTCTTTCATTTAGTCAGAGCACCACGAAGGTGAAAGTACAACTTTGCTCTTCAAATCCTCCGATAGATTACAATACCAAAGGATCCACTCCCTCAATTTTGACGTAGTTCTAAAGGGGCAGGAAATTTTCTCCAGATATTTGCACTCATGATAACCGTTCAACAACCGACCACAGGAATTTCTATTCCACAGATTTAACGAGCACGATATCGCATGTACTCTGTGGACCTTTGGCGGCATTGGGAATCGAACTCCGCACTTCCTGGTGGAAAACCAATGCCCTAAAAATTAGTCTACTACGCCCTCACACAAAATCTGTTGTTACAAATCCAATCCAGAATAGCGGAGCTACACCAGATCCATGAGCCCACGTACTCTCAAAAATCAAGAAAAGGAGGGGTTCTCCAAGGAGCTCCCATATCGAGAATTGAGTGCACTCAAGTAAGTCACACAAAATCTAATATTACTTAATGTCGAAACGAAGCGTTGTTTTTGACATTCAAATACAATTTTAAATAATATTGACACATAATATTGTTTAACATCGAAATGGAATATCCAAACAATATTATATACCATCGAATAATATTATTTAATGTTGAAATACAAAATGATATAGCATTTTATATAGGTGGGGTCACTTTAATATTCAACGATTTTAAAATATCATTTTGCATTATATGTATGTATGTATATTTATTTATTCATTCATTCATCTAATATAAAAATAAATATTAGATTGTGTCAGGTGATGTTTATTTTAATCATTGTTCAAAAACAGTTAAATGCATTATTTCCTTTTATAAAAATCAGTAAAACTTTTAAATAGCTGTAATAACTAGTTAATATGTTGTTTAATTACTAATTTGTTTTAATCATTGCAGATACTTCTAATAATCAGCACTATATTTCTAAAATAATCAAATAATTTTCCAAATAATTAAGCGAAATGCTTCTGATACTTTAATACCTACAAACTGCGGAATTTTAATTATTAGAAAAAATAATAAGCTAACTAAATTGCCGGACAATAAACATCAGGGCATATAGTAAGCTAAAGATTTCAGTTGAAATTTTAAGGAAAAATTTCGATTATAAATGTTTTATAATAAATTCCCGTACCGAATGATTTCTGTTTATAATTATGTAGAAAATATCGTTCCATTCGGAAATCCATGTAGTTATTATATATATTTTAGTATTTCTTGAATTGTTTTGCACAAGTATTAAAATGAATGTATGTCACTGATGAAAATTTGTTTTTTAGAAGGAGAATGAAAGCAAAATCTAATAGGGGAATCTTTACGCTGCTCTTACAATAGTTACAACTCTAATAATTAAATATTTAATACTACAGAATCTTTGTTAATATCACATTTTTTCACATATTCAAATTAGTTCTACATTAAATATTTTTTCTTTCACTGAACTATAACTACTTTGAAATGCTAAAGATCAGAAGTGATAAATTTCGAGAAAGATTGTTTAAAAGAAGGTAATATAGTAAAATAATGATTCAACTTCCTTCTTCTTTTGATAGATATCAGGTATAAATATTTTGCAATACTTGATTACTTTAATCAAATGCTTTAAAATAGTTTTGATGAAAGAGGTAAATATTCGTGAAACGCATTTTTGTAAGCATAAATTCACTAACCACAGATGAATACTTTATCTAGTTTCAACAACATTAGTTTTGCATTAAAATGTTAACCTATTAAAAATACACAAATACCTTATTCCATTATTTTACCGCAACGATAAATAAATTTTCTTATGTTAGCAACATCTTATTAAAACTCGAATCATTTAGCTTAATATCAGAATTAACTCATTGAAATTTTATTTCTAAAATACAAGAAAGGATTAAGAAAGTCATAGTGCTTATTTGTAATATTTTGTTTCAAAATTGTAAAAGTATAAATTATAATTTAGTATAATTGTATAAATTATAATTTAGTATTTTCTCCACTGTTTTTCTTATGCAGAATAAAATTTGTGATTACTAAATTCAAACGTTTCTTATATATATATAATTTGATCATTAGTTTCAGGTGAAATCGTTTTATAATGTCTCTGAAACAGATGCGTTTCTTAAGTAAGTGGTGAAAATTCTGCACATTTTAGAAAATTGATAATTGAAAACCGTATTTTTTTAAATTTGAATATTTAATTCTAAACAAAAATTAGTAATGAGATATTACGATATAGAATTAAATTTAATTTTATCACCGTAAGATTTATGCTTCAATTGTTTTAAATGTCTCGATTTATGTTCGTACTTTTAGTTGGTTCTTAAATAAATATAATGAATAATAAACATTGTGAAAGTTTGTAAGTGTCTTCAGTAAATGTATGCGTCATGCTAATACCTAATCATTGTTTCCATTTTCCAATAACTATATCTTATGAATTTATTTTATATATATCGAGTTCAAATGACAGATAAAATTGTCAGCTGCCAACAAACCTTTTCATGAACTGGATAAGGTAAAAGATATATGACTCAACTAGATACATAATGGGTATTTTTACTTGTTTAATAATAAACTTGTAATTTTTTTGAATTTCATTAAAGAAAATACAACTTTCAACGAAATATTTTTATATATGAAGTTTGTAACCATAAATTCAAAAAGTTATGTTGAAGACACATCTTTGTATAAATTATCAACTTGCTTTAGAGTGTGGTTTTAAAACCTTTATTATTTTTAATAAACTAATAAAAATGTTGAGAATTATGCTGCAACTCCTTATGCAAATTATGTACAGCTGAAATAAAATCTAATTATAATTTAAAAAGTATGTTATGTATTTGAATTCCATATTTACTTGAACATTGATCCAACATATTTATAAGTTTTGAGTTTCCTTTAACTCATTTAATTTTAATGCAAAGGACTTTTTAAATCTTGGTGCCATTCAACTTTACATTCTTCTTGTCGGTTTCTAAATAAGTAATGAAATGATATTGAAGACAAGAGTGTCTGTAAGTATGGACGCTTTTTGTAAATGGAAAATAATTTATTTCAGAAAAGACATTATTCATTTAAGTGTTTATTTATGATATTACTTTAGAATTCTTTATTTTTATCTGTATGTTTGCAAATGCGATACGGATGATTTTTGTTACTTTAATAAATTTTACATGTCTCAAATTATAGTTTAATTATTTCTGATATTCGATACGATTCTGAAAAATTTCTTCTGCTTTGTTTCATTCGAGTATTATGATTGCCATCTTACAAGGAATTTTATACAATTTTTATAACATGATTGACGATTTAAGTAATGAAATTGAATGAAGCCTCTAAATATAATCGGTTCGTAATTTTGAACAATTTTAAGCTACGAGGTCGACACCTGAGCATTCTAACCGTCGTCGTCACCTCTCCAGGACCATGAATAATGATTTTTCATATTATTTTAAATTTACAACCCTAATAATTCATTTATTTGCATCAATATCTATTTCTTACCTTAAATAAGCTTTATGCGATTTCAAGTTCCTTAACACAAATCAAAACATTGAATGTTAACTGATCTTAATTTAATCTACCGCAAAGTTTTATTTTATATGTATAAGGGAGACGAAAATGCGCTAAAACACAGGTGAGTATAATTTTATTTTCTTCTTTGGATTTCGTTTCATATTATTTTCGAAAGAGAAGTTGAAACTCCTCAATCAGGTGAGCATCACTTTTTTTTTTTTTTTTTTTTTTTTTTTGTCGCAAAGCTTAACATTTTGTGTTGGAAATTACCGGCGCAATTAGCAGATCTCTGATGGAAATCAATGATTTATTTATTTAGAAAAAGGTGTCGTTCATATTTTCCCCACATAAAACAAGAAAAAGATGAGTAAATCCTTTTCTCATTTTACTTCTGCATGTTTCGATGTTTTATTTAAAATAGAGGAGAAGAAATGTTTGTGTGTGTGCAAGAATAATGTCTATTAATTTACAAGAATGTATCTTTGGTGCATTTTTACATAGGTAAGATGAAGCTATCAAACAGGTAAGTATATTTTTTTTCAGGAGAGTCCCTTTGCGATTTAAATAAGAGATAAAGAAAAATTTTTCTTTTCTTGCCTTGCATTAAAGTTAAGTTGATGACGCCTTGCATAACTTTGTGTGCCCTTTAAAATCATTAATATTATTACATTAGATTCCTTAATTATTATATTTAATTAAATTTCTTGACAATATTTAGAGACAGAAACGAAAAACTGAAGAAAATAAATGAAGAGGAGGAGTTATTATGTAAAAAGAGTCCATTATAAGACCCGAGCAGGGTCGGGACTCCTATGCGAATAATGAGTGCAGTATGAAACCCGCGACGACTTAAATTCTCTGTTGAGTCTTCAACCCCCCGTCTCGTGGAGGGGGGGGGGGTAAAAAGTACTTTTCTTTAGAGACCTATCGGAGAAAGGGTACGATGAAGGGCACTCTGTTGGTGGTATCGCGCGCCTGTCGATCGCCCCTAAGGGGAGGACGCTATGCCGGGCGCGTAGCGCCCGGCATGCATGGAGGGGGGTGGGGGCGACATCCGCCTGCGCGATGCCACCAACAGAGTGCGTACTTGTGCGTATGCACGTTTGCGAAAGTGTGGTTGGAGCGTCTACGGATATTTCTGTCATGCCATGCTCCAAGTAGCACAAAGATCCTGGCCAATATTGCGAATGTCGATCCGCTGATGCTAAATAATATTGTACGATATTCCGAAAATTTGTTTTTTGTAAAAAATTTGGGAATTATAATGAAGAGAATGATTTCAGAAGATTGTTCTTAAAGCTTATCCATGGTGTAAAAATCTTTTTTTTTTTTTTTTTTTTTTTTTTTTTAAATATTCTGAACATCGATTAGTATTGTATAATATTCCAGAGGCAATACTACTCAGTGAATGTTAATTAATATCTCTGCAACAGTCAATGATTTCTATGTGGTAGACCGATGGCTGAGTGGTTAGCGCTCCTGACTCCTGATCTGTGGGTCTCGGGTTCAAATCCAGGTTCGGACATGGATGTTACTTTCTGTCTCTGACCTTTCTTCTTAGGTGACGGGTTTGTGGTGGTATGGCGCGGGCAACGCTACTCGTCTCCGTGACATTGTTCACAGGTGCCCGCTATAATGATTAGTTTAATCTATTCGTTGCCTATATAATGTGCTAATTATAATATAGTTCGTTAGATTACTGATCTAGTTTTAGTTGACATATTATTAAAATAAAATGTGCACAAAAGGCGTTTGATTTGAAATAAGTAATACATAGGTCTTAAATAGATTTGAGTTCAAAAGAAATGATTTAAAAACCTGCTGTTCTCGTTATTTATTGTTCTCTATTAATTTACCCTATTCAGTGAATAATATGTAGATGGATTTTGCTATGTTTTCGAAGAGTTTTTCATAATATATTTTACGCTAGATTTTAGTAATATTTTAATTATGACTATAGAAAGATCATAATTTTTCATACGTGTTTCCATAAATATTTAATTTTAATTTTACTATTTTATCTCATTCTAGTTAAGTTAATATTTTCAATTACTTGAATGATTTATTGAATACCTTTGTGAGTAATATATATTTTTAATACAGTGTAACATACTGTTCTGCCAATTTTTCCTTGAATATTTAAAAAATGTTAACAGTTTATGTTATGTTGAAATTTAAGTATAGCCTATGATCTATTTCTTTCCATTTAAAATGTGGATACTATTATCAATGAATATAAAGATCATGCTACCGAAATATTTTAAAAGACTTAATTAGTTTGTATAAAATTCTGCAGAGGAGAGTAAAAATTTGTATCTTGAACCATTAATTTTAGTGAAAATATTATTTTTAATTCAAAATCTGACACTGAAAAATTCTTAATTATTTTTAAAAAACACTAAAATGTTTAGCCATGAAATTCAAGATACATCGTAACACAATGAGTTGTTTGTTAAAAATATTGCAATTAAATTATTTTAGAACTTTGATTATCTGATGAGACATTACCATCAATATTAAAAGATTGTTCTTCAGCTTAATAGAGAAAAATGGGTTTTTAATTGAAATTGAAAATTTTAGAAGTAATTTTAAATTTGCATTATTTTTTTAATTCTTATGTTGTCATATTTATTTACATCAAATGCCAACCAAATATTCATATGTAAAAATATGAAAAATCTATATTTTAAATATTTAAAGGATGGAGCTTCTCTAGCAATTTATAGTGAGAGATTGAAGATAAAATTTTCCTCAAGTTTAAGTGCTAAAAATTGATTATTTTTCATAAGATATTTTTATTGATTCAATTTTGTTCTAAATGTATAATTATATAATATTCATTTGTATAAATTTTATTTTCTGATATGTTCTAAAGATTAAATCTGAGACATAAGCAACTTTAAGAGTTGTAAATTTTTATAATTCCACTGTACAGCTAGTTATTTCTCTTACTTATTTATTACATTCAGCAATTAAAATTTCTGCTATTGTTAAATTTTTGATTTTGTAATTAAATTAAGTTTAATGTTTTTAAGTATATTGAGCTATATATTTATGAAAAGAGACATTTCATTCAAAACTAATTTTTGCTTCTGAGAAAAATAAAATAGTATGTAATGAAGTAGCAGTGTTTTTGCTTTTTCAATTACATCTGTATAAACTTTTTAATTAATTAAGAACTATTTTACATTTCTATAAAAACACATTGAAATTTTTGCAACTAGTTTGTGCATGATCTATAAAAGTACATTAAATGCAAGCAATTCTATGTGAAGATAAAAATATTTTTCATCATTCCTTAAAATTTTCAGTTAAATAAAAATATTTTTCTATTTATTAGGTATATAGGGTATATATTTATTAGGTAACATTATGAATGTTAAAAGTTTTAATGGACATCTTTAAAATATTTATTATCATCTATTTCTTCATCATCTTTTAGCTGTATGTTTTAACTACATGCGTTATAAAGAATGCAATCACTAAGAAATGATATAGGTGTTATACAAAAGTTTTGCTGGAGTCACATATTGGAGTGAAAGAAAATTCTAGTTCTCTTATATGACAAATAAGCTGGTTTATCTTTTTATCTATTTAATAAAGGCTTTCAAATCGATAAATTCTTTTGTTTCATAAATTCCTTCTTGATACAAAATTAAAAATCTAATTATAAAGCATACATTTAGTAAAAGTATTAATTTCAGTGATTTAGGTGCCATAAAGTAAAATTTCCACATTTTATTTATTTCAATTAATGATAGAATTTGCTTTTGTTGAATATTCTATGCAATTCTTTTTATTTCTACCAAACATCATCTGTTTAATACAAGATACTACTGTGTGCGTGTGATACTATTAAAAATATTACAGAATCATGTGAATATTTTTATCTCAAACAGAGATGCATCATTAAGAAAAAGTAACTGTGGTTTGTGAGAGTTTATGGGTAAGAAAGTCTGTCTACAAATTGGTTTGTCATTCAAATTAAGTGTAATATTTTGAAAAGTATGGAAAGTGCAGAATTTTTAAAATACGTGTTGTAAAGTAGTTAGTTATGAGTGCATATAAGAAAAATGCATATAGTATTAAAGCCATTATTTTTCAACTTCATTGCAACATTATGAAATCAGTAAAGCAAATTATATGATGTAAATAAAAAACTTATACTATTCATATTTTAATAAAATTGCTAAACTATATTATAATTTTATTTTCAATTTGAGCCTACCATCAAATTTTATGTATGCTCTTAGACTCACTATTTATTATTTTACGACTTCCATACACTTCATTAGAAAAAGTTATCCTTTTCCATCTTAAATTTTTATTAATAATCATACTTATTCTAATTTTTTATAATTTAACTTTAATAAAATTCTATTTTTAAATAAGTTTTTAGGTGAATGTTTAATTCTTACTAAATTTAAGTCGATTCTTGATTTTTATATATTGTGTGTGTGTCGGTCTTCTATAATTTTTCATTAAAACTGTTAGTTGCATTGATTTGTACAATGTTTAATTTGAAATAAAATGGAAAATCATGATTGTGTATCAGTCATATTCTTTGCACTATAAAAATATTAAAAAAAAATTATCCAAGATTGTGAAAAATGTTTTAGAATTTTACATCTCTTAGTTTTACATTTTCTTATTTTTCTTTTAATAATTTGATTCCCATTCTAAATATTTGTAAACTATATAATATCGATTCAGGGCGCTGATTTTATTTAAATAAATTCACCGATGTTCCATTTATAAAACAGTGTAGATAAATATATTTTAAATTACTAGGTTAACTGAAATATTTATCGCGTTATGTGAATTTAAGTCAGTAAGGGGCTTCTTTCATTTAGTCAGAGCACCACGAAGGTGAAAGTACAACTTTGCTCTTCAAATCCTCCGATAGATTACAATACCAAAGGATCCACTCCCTCAATTTTGACGTAGTTCTAAAGGGGCAGGAAATTTTCTCCAGATATTTGCACTCATGATAACCGTTCAACAACCGACCACAGGAATTTCTATTCCACAGATTTAACGAGCACGATATCGCATGTACTCTGTGGACCTTTGGCGGCATTGGGAATCGAACTCCGCACTTCCTGGTGGAAAACCAATGCCCTAAAAATTAGTCTACTACGCCCTCACACAAAATCTGTTGTTACAAATCCAATCCAGAATAGCGGAGCTACACCAGATCCATGAGCCCACGTACTCTCAAAAATCAAGAAAAGGAGGGGTTCTCCAAGGAGCTCCCATATCGAGAATTGAGTGCACTCAAGTAAGTCACACAAAATCTAATATTACTTAATGTCGAAACGAAGCGTTGTTTTTTGACATTCAAATACAATTTTAAATAATATTGACACATAATATTGTTTAACATCGAAATGGAATATCCAAACAATATTATATACCATCGAATAATATTATTTAATGTTGAAATACAAAATGATATAGCATTTTATATAGGTGGGAGTCACTTTAATATTCAACGATTTTAAAATATCATTTTGCATTATATGTATGTATGTATATTTATTTATTCATTCATTCATCTAATATAAAAATAAATATTAGATTGTGTCAGGTGATGTTTATTTTAATCATTGTTCAAAAACAGTTAAATGCATTATTTCCTTTTATAAAAATCAGTAAAACTTTTAAATAGCTGTAATAACTAGTTAATATGTTGTTTAATTACTAATTTGTTTTAATCATTGCAGATACTTCTAATAATCAGCACTATATTTCTAAAATAATCAAATAATTTTCCAAATAATTAAGCGAAATGCTTCTGATACTTTAATACCTACAAACTGCGGAATTTTAATTATTAGAAAAAAAAAATAATAAGCTAACTAAATTGCCGGACAATAAACATCAGGGCATATAGTAAGCTAAAGATTTCAGTTGAAATTTTAAGGAAAAATTTCGATTATAAATGTTTTATAATAAATTCCCCGTACCGAATGATTTCTGTTTATAATTATGTAGAAAATATCGTTCCATTCGGAAATCCATGTAGTTATTATATATATTTTAGTATTTCTTGAATTGTTTTGCACAAGTATTAAAATGAATGTATGTCACTGATGAAAATTTGTTTTTTAGAAGGAGAATGAAAGCAAAATCTAATAGGGGAAATCTTTACGCTGCTCTTACAATAGTTACAACTCTAATAATTAAATATTTAATACTACAGAATCTTTGTTAATATCACATTTTTTCACATATTCAAATTAGTTCTACATTAAATATTTTTTCTTTCACTGAACTATAACTACTTTGAAATGCTAAAGATCAGAAGTGATAAATTTCGAGAAAGATTGTTTAAAAGAAGGTAATATAGTAAAATAATGATTCAACTTCCTTCTTCTTTTGATAGATATCAGGTATAAATATTTTGCAATACTTGATTACTTTAATCAAATGCTTTAAAATAGTTTTGATGAAAGAGGTAAATATTCGTGAAACGCATTTTTGTAAGCATGAGTTCACTAACCACAGATGAATACTTTATCTAGTTTCAACAACATTAGTTTTGCATTAAAATGTTAACCTATTAAAAATACACAAATACCTTATTTCATTATTTTACCGCAACGATGAATTTTCTTATGTTAGCAACATCTTATTAAAACTCGAATCATTTAGCTTAATATCAGAATTAACTCATTGAAATTTTATTTCTAAAATACAAGAAAGGATTAAGAAAGTCATAGTGCTTATTTGTAATATT
This sequence comes from Latrodectus elegans, assembly GCA_030067965.1. NCBI lineage: Eukaryota > Metazoa > Arthropoda > Arachnida > Araneae > Theridiidae > Latrodectus > Latrodectus elegans. The sequence continues at coordinate 133,907,382 of CM057814.1, forward strand.
TTGTTTCAAAATTGTAAAAGTATAAATTATAATTTAGTATAATTGTATAAATTATAATTTAGTATTTTCTCCACTGTTTTTCTTATGCAGAATGAAATTTGTGATTACTAAATTCAAACGTTTCTTATATATATATATAATTTGATCATTAGTTTCAGGTGAAATCGTTTTATAATGTCTCTGAAACAGATGCGTTTCTTAAGTAAGTGGTGAAAATTCTGCACATTTTAGAAAATTGATAATTGAAAACCGTATTTTTTTAAATTTGAATATTTAATTCTAAACAAAAATTAGTAATGAGATATTACGATATAGAATTAAATTTAATTTTATCACCGTAAGATTTATGCTTCACTTGTTTTAAATGTCTCGATTTATGTTCGTAATTTTAGTTGGTTCTTAAATAAATATAATGAATAATAAACATTGTGAAAGTTTGTAAGTGTCTTCAGTAAATGTATGCGTCATGCTAATACCTAATCATTGTTTCCATTTTCCAATAACTATATCTTATGAATGTATTTTATATATATCGAGTTCAAACGACAGATAAAATTGTCAGCTGCCAACAAAACTTTTTCATGAACTGGATAAGGTAAAAGATATATGACTCAACTAGATACATAATGGGTATTTTTACTTGTTTAATAATAAACTTGTAATTTATTTGAATTTCATTAAAGAAAATACAACTTTCAACGAAATATTTTTTATGTATGAAGTTTGTAACCATAAATTCAAAAGTTTATGTTGAAGACACATCTTTGTATAAATTATCAACTTGCTTTAGAGTGTGGTTTTAAAACCTTTATTATTTTTAATAAACTAATAAAAATGTTGAGAATTATGCTGCAACTCCTTATGCAAATTATGTACAGCTGAAATAAAATCTAATTATAATTTAAAAAGTATGTTATGTATTTGAATTCCATATTTACTTGAACATTGATCCAACATATTTATAAGTTTTGAGTTTCCTTTAACTCATTTAATTTTAATGCAAAGGACTTTTTAAATCTTGGTGCCATTCAACTTTACATTCTTCTTGTCGGTTTCTAAATAAGTAATGAAATGATATTGAAGACAAGAGTGTCTGTAAGTATGGACGCTTTTTGTAAATGGAAAATAATTTATTTCAGAAAAGACATTATTCATTTAAGTGTTTATTTATGATATTACTTTAGAATTCTTTATTTTTATCTGTATGTTTGCAAATGCGATACGGATGATTTTTGTTACTTTAATAAATTTTACATGTCTCAAATTATAGTTTAATTATTTCTGATATTCGATACGATTCTGAAAAATTTCTTCTGCTTTGTTTCATTCGAGTATTATGATTGCCATCTTACAAGGAATTTTATACAATTTTTATAACATGATTGACGATTTAAGTAATGAAATTGAATGAAGCCTCTAAATATAATCGGTTCGTAATTTTGAACAATTTTAAGCTACGAGGTCGACACCTGAGCATTCTAACCGTCGTCGTCACCTCTCCAGGACCATGAATAATGATTTTTCAGATTATTTTAAATTTACAACCCTAATAATTCATTTATTTGCATCGATATCTATTTCTTACCTTAAATAAGCTTTATGCGATTTCAAGTTTGTTAACACAAATCAAAACATTGAATGTTAACTGATCTTAATTTAATCTACCGCAAAGTTTTATTTTATATGTATAAGGGAGACGAAAATGCGCTAAAACACAGGTGAGTATAATTTTATTTTCTTCTTTGGATTTCGTTTCATATTATTTTCGAAAGAGAAGTTGAAACTCCTCAATCAGGTGAGCATCACTTTTTTTTTTTTTTTTTTTTTGTCGCAAAGCTTAACATTTTGTGTTGGAAATTACCGGCGCAATTAGCAGATCTCTGATGGAAATCAATGATTTATTTATTTAGAAAAAGGTGTCGTTCATATTTTCCCCACATAAAACAAGAAAAAGATGAGTAAATCCTTTTCTCATTTTACTTCTGCATGTTTCGATGTTTTATTTAAAATAGAGGAGAAGAAATGTTTGTGTGTGTGCAAGAATAATGTCTATTAATTTACAAGAATGTATCTTTGGTGCATTTTTACATAGGTAAGATGAAGCTATCAAACAGGTAAGTATATTTTTTTTCAGGAGAGTCCCTTTGCGATTTAAATAAGAGATAAAGAAAAATTTTTCTTTTCTTGCCTTGCATTAAAGTTAAGTTGATGACGCCTTGCATAACTTTGTGTGCCCTTTAAAATCATTAATATTATTACATTAGATTCCTTAATTATTATATTTAATTAAATTTCTTGACAATATTTAGAGACAGAAACGAAAAACTGAAGAAAATAAATGAAGAGGAGGAGTTATTATGTAAAAAGAGTCCATTATAAGACCCGAGCAGGGTCGGGACTCCTATGCGAATAATGAGTGCAGTATGAAACCCGCGACGACTTAAATTCTCTGTTGAGTCTTCAACCCCCCGTCTCGTGGAGGGTAAAAAGTACTTTTCTTTAGAGACCTATCGGAGAAAGGGTACGATGAAGGGCACTCTGTTGGTGGTATCGCGCGCCTGTCGATCGCCCCTAAGGGGAGGACGCTATGCCGGGCGCTACGCGCCCGGCATGCAGGGAGGGGGGTGGGGGCGACATCCGCCTGCGCGATGCCACCAACAGAGTGCGTACTTGTGCGTATGCACGTTTGCGAAAGTGTGGTTGGAGCGTCTACGGATATTTCTGTCATGCCATGCTCCAAGTAGCACAAAGATCCTGGCCAATATTGCGAATGTCGATCCGCTGATGCTAAATAATATTGTACGATATTCCGAAAATTTGTTTTTTGTAAAAAATTTGGGAATTATAATGAAGAGAATGATTTCAGAAGATTGTTCTTAAAGCTTATCCATGGTGTAAAAATCTTTTTTTTTTTAAATATTCTGAACATCGATTAGTATTGTATAATATTCCAGAGGCAATACTACTCAGTGAATGTTAATTAATATCTCTGCAACAGTCAATGATTTCTATGTGGTAGACCGATGGCTGAGTGGTTAGCGCTCCTGACTCCTGATCTGTGGGTCTCGGGTTCAAATCCAGGTTCGGACATGGATGTTACTTTCTGTCTCTGACCTTTCTTCTTAGGTGACGGGTTTGTGGTGGTATGGCGCGGGCAACGCTACTCGTCTCCGTGACATTGTTCACAGGTGCCCGCTATAATGATTAGTTTAATCTATTCGTTGCCTATATAATGTGCTAATTATAATATAGTTCGTTAGATTACTGATCTAGTTTTAGTTGACATATTATTAAAATAAAATGTGCACAAAAGGCGTTTGATTTGAAATAAGTAATACATAGGTCTTAAATAGATTTGAGTTCAAAAGAAATGATTTAAAAACCTGCTGTTCTCGTTATTTATTGTTCTCTATTAATTTACCCTATTCAGTGAATAATATGTAGATGGATTTTGCTATGTTTTCGAAGAGTTTTTCATAATATATTTTACGCTAGATTTTAGTAATATTTTAATTATGACTATAGAAAGATCATAATTTTTCATACGTGTTTCCATAAATATTTAATTTTAATTTTACTATTTTATCTCATTCTAGTTAAGTTAATATTTTCAATTACTTGAATGATTTATTGAATACCTTTGTGAGTAATATATATTTTTAATACAGTGTAACATACTGTTCTGCCAATTTTTCCTTGAATATTTAAAAAATGTTAACAGTTTATGTTATGTTGAAATTTAAGTATAGCCTATGATCTATTTCTTTCCATTTAAAATGTGGATACTATTATCAATGAATATAAAGATCATGCTACCGAAATTTTTTAAAAAGACTTAATTAGTTTGTATAAAATTCTGCAGAGGAGAGTAAAAATTTGTATCTTGAACCATTAATTTTAGTGAAAATATTATTTTTAATTCAAAATCTGACACTGAAAAATTCTTAATTATTTTTAAAAAACACTAAAATGTTTAGCCATGAAATTCAAGATACATCGTAACACAATGAGTTGTTTGTTAAAAATATTGCAATTAAATTATTTTAGAACTTTGATTATCTGATGAGACATTACCATCAATATTAAAAGATTGTTCTTCAGCTTAATAGAGAAAAATGGGTTTTTAATTGAAATTGAAAATTTTAGAAGTAATTTTAAATTTGCATTATTTTTAATTCTTATGTTGTCATATTTATTTACATCAAATGCCAACCAAATATTCATATGTAAAAATATGAAAAATCTATATTTTAAATATTTAAAGGATGGAGCTTCTCTAGCAATTTATAGTGAGAGATTGAAGATAAAATTTTCCTCAAGTTTAAGTGCTAAAAATTGATTATTTTTCATAAGATATTTTTATTGATTCAATTTTGTTCTAAATGTATAATTATATAATATTCATTTGTATAAATTTTATTTTCTGATATGTTCTAAAGATTAAATCTGAGACATAAGCAACTTTAAGAGTTGTAAATTTTTATAATTCCACTGTACAGCTAGTTATTTCTCTTACTTATTTATTACATTCAGCAATTAAAATTTCTGCTATTGTTAAATTTTTGATTTTGTAATTAAATTAAGTTTAATGTTTTTAAGTATATTGAGCTATATATTTATGAAAAGAGACATTTCATTCAAAACTAATTTTTGCTTCTGAGAAAAATAAAATAGTATGTAATGAAGTAGCAGTGTTTTTGCTTTTTCAATTACATCTGTATAAACTTTTTAATTAATTAAGAACTATTTTACATTTCTATAAAAACACATTGAAATTTTTGCAACTAGTTTGTGCATGATCTATAAAAGTACATTAAATGCAAGCAATTCTATGTGAAGATAAAAATATTTTTTCATCATTCCTTAAAATTTTCAGTTAAATAAAAAATATTTTTCTATTTATTAGGTATATAGGGTATATATTTATTAGGTATCTTTTGAATGTTAAAAGTTTTAATGGACATCTTTAAAATATTTATTATCATCTATTTCTTCATCATCTTTTAGCTGTATGTTTTAACTACATGCGTTATAAAGAATGCAATCACTAAGAAATGATATAGGTGTTATACAAAAGTTTTGCTGGAGTCACATATTGGAGTGAAAGAAAATTCTAGTTCTCTTATATGACAAATAAGCTGGTTTATCTTTTTATCTATTTAATAAAGGCTTTCAAATCGATAAATTCTTTTGTTTCATAAATTCCTTCTTGATACAAAATTAAAAATCTAATTATAAAGCATACATTTAGTAAAAGTATTAATTTCAGTGATTTAGGTGCCATAAAGTAAAATTTCCACATTTTATTTATTTCAATTAATGATAGAATTTGCTTTTGTTGAATATTCTATGCAATTCTTTTTATTTCTACCAAACATCATCTGTTTAATACAAGATACTACTGTGTGCGTGTGATACTATTAAAAATATTACAGAATCATGTGAATATTTTTATCTCAAACAGAGATGCATCATTAAGAAAAAGTAACTGTGGTTTGTGAGAGTTTATGGGTAAGAAAGTCTGTCTACAAATTGGTTTGTCATTCAAATTAAGTGTAATATTTTGAAAAGTATGGAAAGTGCAGAATTTTTAAAATACGTGTTGTAAAGTAGTTAGTTATGAGTGCATATAAGAAAAATGCATATAGTATTAAAGCCATTATTTTTCAACTTCATTGCAACATTATGAAATCAGTAAAGCAAATTATATGATGTAAATAAAAAACTTATACTATTCATATTTTAATAAAATTGCTAAACTATATTATAATTTTATTTTCAATTTGAGCCTACCATCAAATTTTATGTATGCTCTTAGACTCACTATTTATTATTTTACGACTTCCATACACTTCATTAGAAAAAGTTATCCTTTTCCATCTTAAATTTTTATTAATAATCATACTTATTCTAATTTATTATAATTTAACTTTAATAAAATTCTATTTTTAAATAAGTTTTTAGGTGAATGTTTAATTCTTACTAAATTTAAGTCGATTCTTGATTTTTATATATTGTGTGTGTGTCGGTCTTCTATAATTTTTCATTAAAACTGTTAGTTGCATTGATTTGTATAATGTTTAATTTGAAATAAAATTGAGAATCATGATTGTGTATCAGTCATTTTCTTTGCACTACAAAAATATAAAAGAAAAAGATTGTCCAAGATTGTGAAAAATGTTTTAGAATTTTACATCTCTTAGTTTTACATTTTCTTATTTTTCTTTTAATAATTTGATTGCCATTCTAAATATTTGTAAACTATATAATATCGATTCAGGGCTCTGATTTTATTTAAATAAATTCACCGATGTTCCATTTATAAAACAGTGTAGATAAATATATTTTAAATTACTAGGTTAACTGAAATATTTATCGCGTTATGTGAATTTAAGTCAGTAAGGGGCTTCTTTCATTTAGTCAGAGCACCACGAAGGTGAAAGTACAACTTTGCTCTTCAAATCCTCCGATAGATTACAATACCAAAGGATCCACTCCTCAATTTTGACGTAGTTCTAAAGGGGCAGGAAATTTTCTCCAGATATTTGCACTCATGATAACCGTTCAACAACCGACCACAGGAATTTCTATTCCACAGATTTAACGAGCACGATATCGCATGTACTCTGTGGACCTTTGGCGGCATTGGGAATCGAACTCCGCACTTCCTGGTGGAAAACCAATGCCCTAAAAATTAGTCTACTACGCCCTCACACAAAATCTGTTGTTACAAATCCAATCCAGAATAGCGGAGCTACACCAGATCCATGAGCCCACGTACTCTCAAAAATCAAGAAAAGGAGGGGTTCTCCAAGGAGCTCCCATATCGAGAATTGAGTGCACTCAAGTAAGTCACACAAAATCTAATATTACTTAATGTCGAAACGAAGCGTTGTTTTTTGACATTCAAATACAATTTTAAATAATATTGACACATAATATTGTTTAACATCGAAATGGAATATCCAAACAATATTATATACCATCGAATAATATTATTTAATGTTGAAATACAAAATGATATAGCATTTTATATAGGTGGGAGTCACTTTAATATTCAACGATTTTAAAATATCATTTTGCATTATATGTATGTATGTATATTTATTTATTCATTCATTCATCTAATATAAAAATAAATATTAGATTGTGTCAGGTGATGTTTATTTTAATCATTGTTCAAAAACAGTTAAATGCATTATTTCCTTTTATAAAAATCAGTAAAACTTTTAAATAGCTGTAATAACTAGTTAATATGTTGTTTAATTACTAATTTGTTTTAATCATTGCAGATACTTCTAATAATCAGCACTATATTTCTAAAATAATCAAATAATTTTCCAAATAATTAAGCGAAATGCTTCTGATACTTTAATACCTACAAACTGCGGAATTTTAATTATTAGAAAAAAAAAATAATAAGCTAACTAAATTGCCGGACAATAAACATCAGGGCATATAGTAAGCTAAAGATTTCAGTTGAAATTTTAAGGAAAAATTTCGATTATAAATGTTTTATAATAAATTCCCGTACCGAATGATTTCTGTTTATAATTATGTAGAAAATATCGTTCCATTCGGAAATCCATGTAGTTATTATATATATTTTAGTATTTCTTGAATTGTTTTGCACAAGTATTAAAATGAATGTATGTCACTGATGAAAATTTGTTTTTTAGAAGGAGAATGAAAGCAAAATCTAATAGGGGAAATCTTTACGCTGCTCTTACAATAGTTACAACTCTAATAATTAAATATTTAATACTACAGAATCTTTGTTAATATCACATTTTTTCACATATTCAAATTAGTTCTACATTAAATATTTTTTCTTTCACTGAACTATAACTACTTTGAAATGCTAAAGATCAGAAGTGATAAATTTCGAGAAAGATTGTTTAAAAGAAGGTAATATAGTAAAATAATGATTCAACTTCCTTCTTCTTTTGATAGATATCAGGTATAAATATTTTGCAATACTTGATTACTTTAATCAAATGCTTTAAAATAGTTTTGATGAAAGAGGTAAATATTCGTGAAACGCATTTTTGTAAGCATTAGTTCACTAAACAAATATCAATACTTTATCTAGTTTCAAAAACATTAGTTTTTAATTAAAATGATAAAATATTAAAAATACACAAATACCTTTATTTCATTATTTTACCGCAACGATAAATGAATTTTCTTATGTTAGCAACATCTTATTAAAACTCGAATCATTTAGCTTAATATCAGAATTAACTCATTGAAATTTTATTTCTAAAATACAAGAAAGGATTAAGAAAGTCATTAGTGCTTATTTGTAATATTTTGTTTCAAAATTGTAAAAGTATAAATTATAATTTAGTATAATTGTATAAATTATAATTTAGTATGTTCTCCACTGTTTTTCTTATGCAGAATAAAATTTGTGATTACTAAATTCAAACGTTTCTTATATATATATAATTTGATCATTAGTTTCAGGTGAAATCGTTTTATAATGTCTCTGAAACAGATGCGTTTCTTAAGTAAGTGGTGAAAATTCTGCACATTTTAGAAAATTGATAATTGAAAACCGTATTTTTTTAAATTTGAATATTTAATTCTAAACAAAAATTATTAATGAGATATTACGATATAGAATTAAATTTAATTTCATCACCGTAAGATTTATGCTTCAATTGTTTTAAATGTCTCGATTTATGTTCGTACTTTTAGTTGGTTCTTAAATAAATATAATGAATAATAAACATTGTGAAAGTTTGTAAGTGTCTTCAGTAAATGTATGCGTCATGCTAATACCTAATCATTGTTTCCATTTTCCAATAACTATATCTTATGAATGTATTTTATATATATCGAGTTCAAATGACAGATAAAATTGTCAGCTGCCAACAAAACTTTTTCATGAACTGGATAAGGTAAAAGATATATGACTCAACTAGATACATAATGGGTATTTTTACTTGTTTAATAATAAACTTGTAATTTTTTTGAATTTCATTAAAGAAAATACAACTTTCAACGAAATATTTTTTTTATATATGAAGTTTGTAACCATAAATTCAAAAGTTTATGTTGAAGACACATCTTTGTATAAATTATCAACTTGCTTTAGAGTGTGGTTTTAAAACCTTTATTATTTTTAATAAACTAATAAAAATGTTGAGAATTATGCTGCAACTCCTTATGCAAATTATGTACAGCTGAAATAAAATCTAATTATAATTTAAAAAGTATGTTATGTATTTGAATTCCATATTTACTTGAACATTGATCCAACATATTTATAAGTTTTGAGTTTCCTTTAACTCATTTAATTTTAATGCAAAGGACTTTTTAAATCTTGGTGCCATTCAACTTTACATTCTTCTTGTCGGTTTCTAAATAAGTAATGAAATGATATTGAAGACAAGAGTGTCTGTAAGTATGGACGCTTTTTGTAAATGGAAAATAATTTATTTCAGAAAAGACATTATTCATTTAAGTGTTTATTTATGATATTACTTTAGAATTCTTTATTTTTATCTGTATGTTTGCAAATGCGATACGGATGATTTTTGTTACTTTAATAAATTTTACATGTCTCAAATTATAGTTTAATTATTTCTGATATTCGATACGATTCTGAAAAATTTCTTCTGCTTTGTTTCATTCGAGTATTATGATTGCCATCTTACAAGGAATTTTATACAATTTTTATAACATGATTGACGATTTAAGTAATGAAATTGAATGAAGCCTCTAAATATAATCGGTTCGTAATTTTGAACAATTTTAAGCTACGAGGTCGACACCTGAGCATTCTAACCGTCGTCGTCACCTCTCCAGGACCATGAATAATGATTTTTTAGATTATTTTAAATTTACAACCCTAATATTTCATTTATTTGCATTTGCATCAATATCTATTTCTTACCTTAAATAAGCTTTATGCGATTTCAAGTTTATTAACACAAATAAAAACATTGAATGTTAACTGATCTTAATTTAATCTACCGCAAAGTTTTATTTTATATGTATAAGGGAGACGAAAATGCGCTAAAACACAGGTGAGTATAATTTTATTTTCTTCTTTGGATTTCGTTTCATATTATTTTCGAAAGAGAAGTTGAAACTCCTCAATCAGGTGAGCATCACTTTTTTTTTTTTTTTTTTTTTTTTTTGTCGCAAAGCTTAACATTTTGTGTTGGAAATTACCGGCGCAATTAGCAGATCTCTGATGGAAATCAATGATTTATTTATTTAGAAAAAGGTGTCGTTCATATTTTCCCCACATAAAACAAGAAAAAGATGAGTAAATCCTTTTCTCATTTTACTTCTGCATGTTTCGATGTTTTATTTAAAATAGAGGAGAAGAAATGTTTGTGTGTGTGCAAGAATAATGTCTATTAATTTACAAGAATGTATCTTTGGTGCATTTTTACATAGGTAAGATGAAGCTATCAAACAGGTAAGTATATTTTTTTTCAGGAGAGTCCCTTTGCGATTTAAATAAGAGATAAAGAAAAATTTTTCTTTTCTTGCCTTGCATTAAAGTTAAGTTGATGACGCCTTGCATAACTTTGTGTGCCCTTTAAAATCATTAATATTATTACATTAGATTCCTTAATTATTATATTTAATTAAATTTCTTGACAATATTTAGAGACAGAAACGAAAAACTGAAGAAAATAAATGAAGAGGAGGAGTTATTATGTAAAAAGAGTCCATTATAAGACCCGAGCAGGGTCGGGACTCCTATGCGAATAATGAGTGCAGTATGAAACCCGCGACGACTTAAATTCTCTGTTGAGTCTTCAACCCCCCGTCTCGTGGAGGGGGGGGGGTAAAAAGTACTTTTCGTTAGAGACCTATCGGAGAAAGGGTACGATGAAGGGCACTCTGTTGGTGGTATCGCGCGCCTGTCGATCGCCCCTAAGGGGAGGACGCTATGCCGGGCGCGTAGCGCCCGGCATGCAGGGAGGGGGGTGGGGGCGACATCCGCCTGCGCGATGCCACCAACAGAGTGCGTACTTGTGCGTATGCACGTTTGCGAAAGTGTGGTTGGAGCGTCTACGGATATTTCTGTCATGCCATGCTCCAAGTAGCACAAAGATCCTGGCCAATATTGCGAATGTCGATCCGCTGATGCTAAATAATATTGTACGATATTCCGAAAATTTGTTTTTTGTAAAAAATTTGGGAATTATAATGAAGAGAATGATTTCAGAAGATTGTTCTTAAAGCTTATCCATGGTGTAAAAATCTTTTTTTTTTTTTTTTTTTTTTTTTTTAAATATTCTGAACATCGATTAGTATTGTATAATATTCCAGAGGCAATACTACTCAGTGAATGTTAATTAATATCTCTGCAACAGTCAATGATTTCTATGTGGTAGACCGATGGCTGAGTGGTTAGCGCTCCTGACTCCTGATCTGTGGGTCTCGGGTTCAAATCCAGGTTCGGACATGGATGTTACTTTCTGTCTCTGACCTTTCTTCTTAGGTGACGGGTTTGTGGTGGTATGGCGCGGGCAACGCTACTCGTCTCCGTGACATTGTTCACAGGTGCCCGCTATAATGATTAGTTTAATCTATTCGTTGCCTATATAATGTGCTAATTATAATATAGTTCGTTAGATTACTGATCTAGTTTTAGTTGACATATTATTAAAATAAAATGTGCACAAAAGGCGTTTGATTTGAAATAAGTAATACATAGGTCTTAAATAGATTTGAGTTCAAAAGAAATGATTTAAAAACCTGCTGTTCTCGTTATTTATTGTTCTCTATTAATTTACCCTATTCAGTGAATAATATGTAGATGGATTTTGCTATGTTTTCGAAGAGTTTTTCATAATATATTTTACGCTAGATTTTAGTAATATTTTAATTATGACTATAGAAAGATCATAATTTTTCATACGTGTTTCCATAAATATTTAATTTTAATTTTACTATTTTATCTCATTCTAGTTAAGTTAATATTTTCAATTACTTGAATGATTTATTGAATACCTTTGTGAGTAATATATATTTTTAATACAGTGTAACATACTGTTCTGCCAATTTTTCCTTGAATATTTAAAAAATGTTAACAGTTTATGTTATGTTGAAATTTAAGTATAGCCTATGATCTATTTCTTTCCATTTAAAATGTGGATACTATTATCAATGAATATAAAGATCATGCTACCGAAATATTTTAAAAGACTTAATTAGTTTGTATAAAATTCTGCAGAGGAGAGTAAAAATTTGTATCTTGAACCATTAATTTTAGTGAAAATATTATTTTTAATTCAAAATCTGACACTGAAAAATTCTTAATTATTTTTAAAAAACACTAAAATGTTTAGCCATGAAATTCAAGATACATCGTAACACAATGAGTTGTTTGTTAAAAATATTGCAATTAAATTATTTTAGAACTTTGATTATCTGATGAGACATTACCATCAATATTAAAAGATTGTTCTTCAGCTTAATAGAGAAAAATGGGTTTTTAATTGAAATTGAAAATTTTAGAAGTAATTTTAAATTTGCATTATTTTTTTAATTCTTATGTTGTCATATTTATTTACATCAAATGCCAACCAAATATTCATATGTAAAAATATGAAAAATCTATATTTTAAATATTTAAAGGATGGAGCTTCTCTAGCAATTTATAGTGAGAGATTGAAGATAAAATTTTCCTCAAGTTTAAGTGCTAAAAATTGATTATTTTTCATAAGATATTTTTATTGATTCAATTTTGTTCTAAATGTATAATTATATAATATTCATTTGTATAAATTTTATTTTCTGATATGTTCTAAAGATTAAATCTGAGACATAAGCAACTTTAAGAGTTGTAAATTTTTATAATTCCACTGTACAGCTAGTTATTTCTCTTACTTATTTATTACATTCAGCAATTAAAATTTCTGCTATTGTTAAATTTTTGATTTTGTAATTAAATTAAGTTTAATGTTTTTAAGTATATTGAGCTATATATTTATGAAAAGAGACATTTCATTCAAAACTAATTTTTGCTTCTGAGAAAAATAAAATAGTATGTAATGAAGTAGCAGTGTTTTTGCTTTTTCAATTACATCTGTATAAACTTTTAATTAATTAAGAACTATTTTACATTTCTATAAAAACACATTGAAATTTTTGCAACTAGTTTGTGCATGATCTATAAAAGTACATTAAATGCAAGCAATTCTATGTGAAGATAAAAATATTTTTTCATCATTCCTTAAAATTTTCAGTTAAATAAAAAATATTTTTCTATTTATTAGGTATATAGGGTATATATTTATTAGGTATCTTTTTGAATGTTAAAAGTTTTAATGGACATCTTTAAAATATTTATTATCATCTATTTCTTCATCATCTTTTAGCTGTATGTTTTAACTACATGCGTTATAAAGAATGCAATCACTAAGAAATGATATAGGTGTTATACAAAAGTTTTGCTGGAGTCACATATTGGAGTGAAAGAAAATTCTAGTTCTCTTATATGACAAATAAGCTGGTTTATCTTTTTATCTATTTAATAAAGGCTTTCAAATCGATAAATTCTTTTGTTTCATAAATTCCTTCTTGATACAAAATTAAAAATCTAATTATAAAGCATACATTTAGTAAAAGTATTAATTTCAGTGATTTAGGTGCCATAAAGTAAAATTTCCACATTTTATTTATTTCAATTAATGATAGAATTTGCTTTTGTTGAATATTCTATGCAATTCTTTTTATTTCTACCAAACATCATCTGTTTAATACAAGATACTACTGTGTGCGTGTGATACTATTAAAAATATTACAGAATCATGTGAATATTTTTTATCTCAAACAGAGATGCATCATTAAGAAAAAGTAACTGTGGTTTGTGAGAGTTTATGGGTAAGAAAGTCTGTCTACAAATTGGTTTGTCATTCAAATTAAGTGTAATATTTTGAAAAGTATGGAAAGTGCAGAATTTTTAAAATACGTGTTGTAAAGTAGTTAGTTATGAGTGCATATAAGAAAAATGCATATAGTATTAAAGCCATTATTTTTCAACTTCATTGCAACATTATGAAATCAGTAAAGCAAATTATATGATGTAAATAAAAAACTTATACTATTCATATTTTAATAAAATTGCTAAACTATATTATAATTTTATTTTCAATTTGAGCCTACCATCAAATTTTATGTATGCTCTTAGACTCACTATTTATTATTTTACGACTTCCATACACTTCATTAGAAAAAGTTATCCTTTTCCATCTTAAATTTTTATTAATAATCATACTTATTCTAATTTATTATAATTTAACTTTAATAAAATTCTATTTTTAAATAAGTTTTTAGGTGAATGTTTAATTCTTACTAAATTTAAGTCGATTCTTGATTTTTATATATTGTGTGTGTGTCGGTCTTCTATAATTTTTCATTAAAACTGTTAGTTGCATTGATTTGTATAATGTTTAATTTGAAATAAAATTGAGAATCATGATTGTGTATCAGTCATTTTCTTTGCACTACAAAAATATAAAAGAAAAAGATTGTCCAAGATTGTGAAAAATGTTTTAGAATTTTACATCTCTTAGTTTTACATTTTCTTATTTTTCTTTTAATAATTTGATTGCCGTTCTAAATATTTGTAAACTATATAATATCGATTCAGGGCGCTGATTTTATTTAAATAAATTCACCGATGTTCCATTTATAAAACAGTGTAGATAAATATATTTTAAATTACTAGGTTAACTGAAATATTTATCGCGTTATGTGAATTTAAGTCAGTAAGGGGCTTCTTTCATTTAGTCAGAGCACCACGAAGGTGAAAGTACAACTTTGCTCTTCAAATCCTCCGATAGATTACAATACCAAAGGATCCACTCCCTCAATTTTGACGTAGTTCTAAAGGGGCAGGAAATTTTCTCCAGATATTTGCACTCATGATAACCGTTCAACAACCGACCACAGGAATTTCTATTCCACAGATTTAACGAGCACGATATCGCATGTACTCTGTGGACCTTTGGCGGCATTGGGAATCGAACTCCGCACTTCCTGGTGGAAAACCAATGCCCTAAAAATTAGTCTACTACGCCCTCACACAAAATCTGTTGTTACAAATCCAATCCAGAATAGCGGAGCTACACCAGATCCATGAGCCCACGTACTCTCAAAAATCAAGAAAAGGAGGGGTTCTCCAAGGAGCTCCCATATCGAGAATTGAGTGCACTCAAGTAAGTCACACAAAATCTAATATTACTTAATGTCGAAACGAAGCGTTG